>JACEFZ010016002.1:867500-1127836 GCA_014155875.1 Cepaea nemoralis
TGACACTTAACTACTTCCAGCGCCTCATGCAACGGGTGATCTGTGTCTGCAGCTACTCTGAGGTATGCCTTCGCTTGCATCACCTTGTGCCTACTAGCAACAGTAGGAAGACCAAGGATGTAACGCATACACACTACTGGAGTGTCTCTGGTGCATCCCAGAATGACCCGCATCGCTTCATTCTGTATGCGCTCTAATTTCACCAGCTGACTCTTTGAGACAGTGAGCATTCCTAGTCCATAATCAATCACTGAGAGGATCAAGTGCTGGTATAGTGTGAAGAGCATTCTCTGCTCTGTGTCCATTGCAGCCATAGTTTTAAGTGCATTGAGTCCCTTTTGAGATCTTGTCACAACCGTCTCCACATGGTCCTTGAAGGACAGACTCCTGTCAAATGTGATTCCCAGATACTTCAGTTTGTTCTCTCTGTTGACGCTTCTACCATCTATCGTGAGGCTTGGGGTATCATCTCTCACAATCCTATTGTCCAGAGAGCACCACAACACCGCCGCCTTTTCCGGGTTGATGACAGCACTCATTTCAGTGCACCAGTCAATCACTTTGTCCTACTGTCACCTGTAGCTCCTGGGCTGTTTGATCCCTATTTCTCCCCTGCCTGTATGCAAGAATATCATCTGCAAATGTTAGAATCCTTCCAACCCCTGGTGCTTCTAGGTATGCAATCTTGCTCGTATACACATTAAAGAGCACCGGTGAGATTGCAGATCCCTGTGGCAGTCCCGGGGTTAAAATATGTGGCTCTGAGGTCCATGCGCCTAGACGGAGAGCAACTTGACGAGAATGCAGGACGGCTGCTATCCAGTTCACCAACCAGGGATTGACCCCCTTCTCCATAAGTGCGGTCATCAAAATATCATAGCGAACTCTATTGTACGCATCTTCGAGATCAAGCGCTGCCGCCATCGTTTCCTGTCTACTCTGGAACCCCTCATAAACGTCAAAGGCAAAGGTGGCTGCATTTGACCAGGTATCTTTTCCTGGCCTGTAGCTCCCCAGGCCTCTTGGAAGAAGCTTCCCCCTTTCCAAAAAATCCTGCAGCTTAACAGCGACTATCTTCTCTAAAACCTTCCCAAATGTATTTTGAAGGGTGATGATCCTAAAGCCGGCAAGCTTTGAATGATCCTTGTATGGTTTTGGGAGAGGGATGAGATAGCTATGCAGCCAATCCTGCGGTACTGACGCTGTCCTAATGCTCTGATTAAAGCAGCCGGCCATCTCCTTCAGGTCTACATCGCTCAAAGCCTTCATGTGGCCATACCTGACACTGTCAGGCCCTGGTGCCGTGTCTTTTGCCTTCTGCAAAATATGTTTAACATCTTCAAACAGTATGATGTCTTCGTAAGGCATATTCTCTATTGTGCCAGATAATTCCACTCTAACTGCATCCCTGGTATTCGCATCACTATGATTGGTCTGCTCTAAAAATCTCTGGAGAAACGCCTCCCCTTTCTCCTTGTCTGTTGTCAAGCGTACCCCATCCTCTTTATAAATTGTTCCCACTGACATAGGCCGATCTTTTCTTTGCATTTGTCTGTACAGTTTCCAAAATTTATGCAGTGTTTTATCACCTCCAATCTCCTTCATAAAACATTCCCATTTTACTTTCTTGGCCTCTGCAGCACATCGCTTGAAAGCCTCCACCTTGTCTTTCTTGTCATTTTCCGCTATGTCCACTTCCTCTCGTGAGCTTAGGGGTGTCTGTCGCAATTTCCTTAGCTGCTTCACTGCAGCTCTCTTTGCTTTCCACGCATTGTCTACTTCTGTGGTCCACCATGGGGGCTGCAAAAAAGGAGTTTTAACAGTGTTGAGATTGCAACAGAAGCAACGGGTGGAGAAGATGATTAGAGGTGACAGGCGATAGACGCTGTGGCATCTGTAATAGGGTGGTCACATGGATCAGCATACAGGATAATGCATATTCTGAATCGTACTGTGAAGTTCTATCGATGCTTCGTAATGCGATTCGACGAAAACGCCCAGGACTAGGCTAACTAGAGGAATGTTGCATTGATTTTATATGTGTATGCGACATTTGAAACTGCCTTATGTTATATTGATGCCGGGATGTCCTTTGATGTTAACCTGTGACCACCCTAACGGATATAGAAAAGAGAAAGAGAAGGGAGACTATTTTAAAATTCCTATGCTCTATTGACGATGTAGTGTAATCACCCCCATACATGGTGATCATCTTGAGTTAGGTCCCCTGGTTCGACAACTGACAGGCAACCATTTTTCTGTAGTCTCCCTCTTAACCGCGTGTCTCGGATGTTGCCTTACATATGTGACCAGGTGTAGAGTCATTTTTCACCGGATGTAACCATTACCCTCGTGTACTGGATGTATCCTTATGCTTTTGATCGGAAGCACCACCATCTTTGACCAGATGTAACCATTACCCAACTGTTCCGGATGTATCGTTAAACATGTGGCCGGAACAGAACCCCCACGTGTTCTGGTTTTATCCATTTATCACTTGTCTGAGATGTACCCCTTAAACATGTGATCATATGACCATTTGTACACTTTAACACAAACCGAGGACGAGTCTTGTGTCTCTAACACATCGCCATTGGTATGATGATAGTTTTTAAGTCCCATCCACTACAGACAGTAATAGCTGCCATTATAATACACAGTCGACTACTTTTCATTAGCTATATATATGAAAACCCAAGGCCTTCTGACGATCGGATCCATAAATATGTATTAAATAGTTGATGTTAGACCTCCTTTCCTCTATACTGTACGATTTTATTGGCTGTTCATCGTCACATATCCCGAGGACGATGATTGTATCCCTAACCCATCGCAATTGGTATGATGCTAGTGTTTAAGTTCCAACCACTACAGATAGTAATATCCGCCATTATAATAAACAGTCGGTCACTTTTCAATATATAGATATATATATATATATATATATATATATATATATATATATATATATATATATATATATATATCTATATATATATATATATATATATATATATATATATATATATATATATATATATATATATATATCGGATAAACCCAATGTCTTCTGACGTTCAGATTCACAAATATGAGTCGAATTTTTTGATGTCCTCCTAACCCATGCCGCCATCTTTATTTTTCACTTTACTTATCAAAACTACTATTTTTTAATATTACTTTTCATAATTTAAATTTGTCTGTTTACGTATACAAAACCGTGAGCATTTATGTATCTTACCGCATGAGATTTGACAACTCAGCTTCTTAAGATTTGTTGTGCCGACCCATAAGCGATATAAGACAGTATTTTGGGGTTCAGGGGCTATCCAGAAATGGGGGTGGATACCGACATGCCCTACTACTGACATTCACACATATGTGATATTTATGTCAAACTCTTGGAATGGAATCACGCAATGTAATTACGGTTAGGTCGGGTCTCGTTTACTTCTCTGTGTTGCCCGGGTGTTGTAGTACCATTGTAGGACTGCATTACGACCAGTCACACACACACACACACACACACACACACACACACACACACAGAGAGAGAGAGAGAGAGAGAGAGAGAGAGAGGGAGAGAGAGAGAGAGAGAGTCACACAGTCATTTAGGCAGACAAATAGTCATAGAACCCAGACCAGTATACCCACATAGATACACGTCGAACGACATAAACGAAGATAGACATACGATGAAAACCACAAACACAATTACAGCCAGCCATATAGATCATATTATGCTGTTATAATTTAAAGATTAGTTATAAAAGTAACTAAGTATAATATTACAATTGAGTCTTTGTTTTTGTTTTTAATTTCATTACTAATTTATGTTATAGCCTTCAAAGACTAAGTCATTTTTCTATGTTAATTAGCTTATTTCTTTATGATATTCTACATTCTCGATAATATTTTAAACCATGATGAAATCTCAGTTTATTTCATGAGGATGTAACAAGTCCAATTTACCATTACCCATAAATGGACATCAATCACCTTCGGATTAATATGCGTGTAACCCCAGAATCATCATTCTGGGTCAGCGATAAGATATAACTTCTCCTTGAACAGGGTAGAGGTAGTGATCGAAATGCCCGATTTGCTCTACATTTTGGACCATCATCTCGGGTTCGATCTGTCAATCGTATTGTGTTCGATCTCCACACCGAGGAACTTGATCATCCACGCCTGTCCGGATTCTGCCACGTGCCGGTTCGCGTGCCCGCCGCACTCGTGCCCACCCCTTCCCACACACGCACATACACACACACACACACACACACACACACACACACACATACCACCTGCCATTCACACGGAAGACCGGAAGTACTAACAACCGCAAGATTTAAAAACAAAGTAGGTCAAATGCTGTCCGTTTTCAAGGCAGTCCGAGAATGGCGATATAACTTGCATATAAGGATGTATACCGAATCATTCCTCTCATTCGATCGAGTTATTCCAAAAATACTAACTGTCTTGCCCATTTCAAACTACTGATGCTTTACACGCTCTTTCAGCAGTTAATTTCAGTCGAGGATGGCTTGGGGCTGCTCACAGTAACACAGAGCCAACTCGAAATGTTGGAGCGCATACAGAAGACGATCATACGGGTGATCCTGGAATGCACAAAGGACACACCAATGATATGCATGAGTCATATCCTGGCACTAACAACAACTGCGAACCCGCACAGGGTCCTTGAAGCCAAATGGTACCCAAGAGTCGCTGCAGACAGAGATAATCCCCTGCATGAAGCCATGGATATGGTCAAAGGTCAAAGACTGAGAAGAGGCAAGTTCTGGATGACACAGGCAGAAATATCTAATAGCCAGGTGTATGAAATGTATGAAATAGAGAATAGTAATCTTGAAAAGGAGTGGGTAAAAGTACCTGAAGATATATCAAACTGGCACAAGGTAATAGTCACACTGGGTCGTGAGTGCCGAGAATGGACAGCAGGCTCCACAGAGTTTGGGGGTACAACAATTAATTGAGGGCAACAGACATCTAGGTGACAGTGTGATCTACACCAATGGGTCAGTGATGAGAAACAGACGATGTGGCTGGGGTTTCATTGCGAAGGCTAATGGGCGATGCTTGGAAAAGCAGAGTCTGGCATATGAGAATACAACCTTCAGCATGAGAATAGAGGTGGAAGAAGTTACAACATCCTTTCGAGGTTTGGAGGAGACCGCTGCAACAAAGATTGTAGTCATGACGGACTCACGGAGTATGCTTAGTAGAAGAGTATGACATATGAGACTACGACCTCCATCATGGAGGAGGAGAAAGCAGGAGAACAGACTGAGAACCGTATATGGAGAGAATGACATGGCGCGGGATCGGCGGGGGTTCTGGACGATTCTGACAACTGGGAGGGAAGCCCTAAAGAACTTTCAATTAGATAGCAGTTGGAACGATTAGCAGTATGACTCATCGCTAGCTGTTGAACGAGGGGACGGAGCACGTGCGGAAATGTTCTGAATGCAGTGGTGTCGGTTCTTAGCTCAACACAACAAAAACAGCATTCACACACAAACACACACACACACACATACACACAAACGCACACACACACACACACACACACACGCGCGCGCACACACACACTGCTCAGATACACAGTATTTTCTGGACTCCCACTGCTCATAATGTGTCGACATATGAGGAATGTTTTGTCTTGACGTAAGTAAGTATCTGTATTTGTAAATTAGCCCCAGTCCATACGTGAATATCAATCTTGCCGGCCGACTTGGTGGTCACGTGCTCGAATCTCCGTAGATGCGGGAATACTTTTATACATTGGCTTGTCCCGTAGGTAGAGCCCGCCTAAAATTGGTACCTTAAAATATTCTGTGAAGTAAAGACGGTTGATGTGATATTGACATCATCTATAGATGGATATATCGAGTCGCGGTTCCAATTTCACGCCAGCGTCTTATCTCATTATTGCTCCGTTCCTAAGTCAGCGAAAACAATACAGAATGCTCACTGTCGGATTTGAAAAGTTAAATAAACAGCAGTCCTGACAAAACCAGCAGCAGCGCGCTCACATACACACGCGCGCGCGCACGCATTCACGCATAAGGCTGCTGCCAGAATGCTAACGAAACAGTCTGCCGCTATAATTACAGTTCATCGTCAATGGAAGCAGCAGTCACGATAAAAATCAGCAGTTGCACTCTCGTTGCTGCTTAAAGCAAACCTGTTAAATCGGCAACCAGCCACTCGCCTTTTTTTCTGAACATGCAGTTCATAATAAAAACCACCTCAGATAGTCGAAAAAGCATTCTACATGAAATCCACAGCACACAAAGGACTCATCTCAGTAGCTGCGCAACTGAACCGTGTCTTCAACCGTGTCAAAACAATATTCCGATAAAACTATATCAAATAAAGTCAAAATGATGAAAATGGGTAAACAAAACCGTGACCGGAAGCAAACAACACTACAGAGCATTAACGGATTGCCCATCTATCCGCTATATTGGACCGGAAGTCAAAATGTCGATTTATCTGTAGACTGATGTGAAAAATGTAATATTAAACTCACTCTTAGAAAAACAATTTAATACATGGGTATTGGTCTCTATAAAGACACAAATACAACATTACGAATAGGCTTCAGATAACGGGAATTACTCTGTTTATTAAGAATAACTCTATGTTAAGAATACAGCGACAACACAACAGAATTTAACTAGTATCGTCTTCGGCTAGTGTTTCTATAACGTTTATAACTTTGTAAGTGTGTTAGTTAGTCGACGAATCACCACCCTTGCACTTGAGGTGAATGGATAATCCCTTGAATAGTAACACACACACACACACACACACACACACACACACACACACACACACACACATACGCACGCACGCACGCACGCACGCTCGCACGCAATAAATAACATATGGCAATGAAGGTGTTGGGGGAAGAAAACAGTATGGGAGAGGGTCGAGCATGATATGATTATTGGAAACACGTGGTATCAATATCATCCATGAATAAAATCAGAAACCAGATTGCATAATCAGCAACAGGAGATTTCAATATATGTTAACAGTGGCAAAACTATATTAAATACAGACTTTTACAGCGACCACAGGCAAAATAAGTATAAAGTTAGAGATGATCAAAAACACACCAATAAACATTGCAAGTGATTTCAGTACACTGAAGATAAAAGATAATTCAACATATAAATAATGAACAGATCTAATAATATGATAACATAATAAAAAAAATAAAATAAGATAAAATAATGAACAGATGTCTAATATAGAAAACTACCAATGGAAAACATTTAAAAAACTATCCCAAAATTAGATGTCAAGTCGTAAGTGATAGACGATAACGACATCTTAAAATTAATGGAAATGAGAAGAAACAAGAAAACAAGAAAGGGATGCTAAGATGCAAAGCAAGCATGGCTTGGGGGTGGGGGGGGGGGGGAATTGCAAGTTTACATCTGTGTCATCTCCTAACCTACTGACAATCTATTTATGCTCCTCAACTAGTAAAGAAATGGATCTGCTACTCAGTTAATGCAGGTCTGTGATAGTCCTGTCCCGCTGCTAGTTAGATCTGTCTCATATCCTACAACTAGTGCAGATATGTGTCATTTCCTCAACTAGTGTGATCTGTGAAAGACTGTGAGGATATGAATGATATACATGAACCAATGAAAGCAGAAACAGAACCTGAACCCTCATTAGATGAAATTGCATAGGCAATAAAGAACCAGAAGAATGGTAAATCACCAGGATGTGAACTAATTAAAGTTAGTTAGTTAGTTAGTCGCGATTCCAACTTAACGGCAACGGGTCGTCCCCATCTTGCTCCGTTCCTGTGCCAGTGAATATCACAAAATGCTCCTCACTGCCCCATGTGAACAATGAAATAGACATGAGTGTCGGCAAGCCAACAGCCCGCACAGGTACACTGTGCATAATGCCGCCGCCAGAATGCCAACACAAAAGTCCTCCACGAACAATGCAGTTCATCGTCGATGAAAACGGCAGTCACCAGAAAGACTTCATTGACCGGTGCTTTATCCCATATGGCTCGGTCTCTTTCTGCAGGGTGATCCACCGAAAGCGCCACACAAAGCACGAACTCAGTAGCTACAGCGACGACTCCCAGGAGTCTCCTGAAAAATGCACTCGTGAACCGAAAAGGCAAACCAGTTAATCCAACAACAGCCGGCCTTCATCGTTCCGAACATGCAGTTTACGCGAAAAACAACCGCGGACAGATGCAAAAGCATTCAACGCGAAATTCACAGCTCACAGTGTCGCGCCACGCACTCATTCAGTAGCAGGGCGACGGAACCATAGCCTCCTTAGTCGCCTCTTACGACGTGCATGGTAGGCAACAGTGTTACTATTCTTTGCTCCCCCGTATGGGCCCCGGCAACACACGGGCGAAACTAATTAAAGCGGGAGGAGAAGAAAGCATACACATCTATCATGCATTATCTAAAAGGATATGGAGATATGGTATATGGCCAACAGATTGGAAGAGAACTATCTTCAATCCAATACCAAAAATGGGCAACCTGAAATTATGCACCAACCATAGAACTGTTGCCCTGATCTGTCATGCAAATAAATTTCTACTAAATATCATAATGGGAAGACTTCGTAAGAAAATGGAAGAAGAGATTAACGTGGTTCAAGATGGATTTAGACAAGGAAGAGGAACAAGAGATCACATACTCAACACGCGTTTAATACTAGAGAAGTACACAGAATTTAATGTAAAAATATTATCCTATTTTGTGGATTATTCAAAGGCATTTGCCTGTGTGCAACATCATAAACTTTGGGAAATCATGATGAATATGGGCTTTCCATTACATGTAGCGTATACGACCTATACCTACGAGATTTGGCTTCACGCCTCTAAGTCAAGTCCCAAAGGTTTAGGATCTGGCCACCGCTCGCCACCTGCTCGTAGGGGTGAGGTCTCGGAGGTTTGACGCTGAGCCGCCAGCGTCTGGAGCCAACCTTGTTCCAGACGTACTGGTTATCCATTCCTCTGGATCAAACAAGGCAAGGCCGAGGCTCTGCCCAGGCATTGTGAGATGGATTTTTTGCCAAATTCCAATCCACATACTTTGGTCTGTCAAGACTGCAAGGTGCCACTCAGTACAACTAATGAAAATGCTCTATCTTGTCCAACAAGCAGCGATTAGTATGGATAGCAAGACATCAGATTGGTTTGACATCAAGAAAGGAGTCTGTCAGGGCTGTGTGCTGTCACCCTATTTGTTTAACCTGTAGGCCGACAATATAATGAGAAATATCAGAGATGATACAACCAGGGAGCAATATGATGCCCTAAATATCGGTGGTCATGAAATACAGGAGAATCGATATTCTGTTGATACAGTATTACTATCCACATCACAGACTGGTATAGAAAACTTAATAACCTCAAACCAAAGAAATAGTGAAAATCACAACTTACATCTTAACATAGCAAAAACAAAGATAATGCATACAGATAAAACTACTATGGAGAAATAAATATATGTTAATGAGGAAAGATTGGAGATGGTAGAATATTTTGAATATCTTGGGTCATTGATTACCAACAATGGTGACACAATTAAAGAAATTAAACGACGACTATCAATTACTCTTCAAAGACTAAAACAACTTAATAAATTATGGCGTGGGACTGACAGAACTACAAAAATTCGATTTTTAAGACACTTACTAAACAGGCTGAACAGCGCATAAATGCTTTTGAATATAAATGTTATAGACGGGTTCTAAGAATATCTTGGGTAAAGAAATGAACAAATGCAACCATACTTCAAGAGCTGAATACTGAAGAAGGTTGGCTATTAAAGACGATAAAACAAAGAAAATCGATATATTTTGGTCACTATAAAACGTCGTGAAAGTTTGAAGAGAACAATAATGGAGGGGTATATGCTTGGGAAGAGAGGAAGAAGAAGGCCAAAGAGAAGATGGGTGCAGGATGCTGCGGATGATCTCCAGATGGGTGTATCAGACGCGAGACATCTTGCTTGTGATCGAGCAGTTTTCCGGAGGTTTGTTATGGCAGCGGGGTTCTGCAAAGGGAATCCTCAACAGTATGGTGGTATCAGAGCTAGACATGTCCAGTTGGGACAGTGACGACATACAAATACAGGCAGTAAGAGTTCAATCCGGTATACCATTCGTGTTGGTTAAGTTTATGCCCGCAACGAGAGTATGGATTCCCAGAAATAGCAGTGCTTAAGTGACATATTAGGTCACGAGAGAAATTTTATTTTCTGTGGCGATTTCAACGCTAAAGGCAGATCATGGGGAAACATTTCCTCCAACACACAGGGGAAGTAGCCCGAGACTGCACTTGAAACCATTGACCTGGTTTGTGTCAACAGTGGCTTTGTCACCAGGACAGCAAGCCGTCCAGGTGATGAGGACAGTGCTATTGACCTGGCGCTGGTTTCTCTTTCACTGACTACAGTGTGTAGATGGGGTGTCCAAGGGCACCACGGCAGCGACCACCACCATTGAAGCATATTGGTGGAGAAAGGCATAACCAGGCAGCACAAGTTAACGGTCAAGACTTTCCATTATGACAGTACAGGGCAAGATGGGATGACTAAAATAAGACGTGACAAGCGCAGAAAGCATTAGGGCAGGAAAGAAAGCGGGAGCAGCCACCATGTTGGATTTTCGAGGTGGAGAAAGCATGGGTGGATAAGTGCAGTGCTGTAAGGAGATGGCAAAATGCCAAGAAGAACAGAGCTGCCCATCCTAGTCAATGCATGCACTTAGAAAGAGAGATGTACACAAAAGTAAGCTATTTTAAATAAAAAAAACTGGTCAAGGTGGTTAAAAGTGAAAAATGGGCAGAGTTATGTCAAAGAGTAAGCACTGACAAGACAATAAAATTGTTCTGGCTACTACATAAAAGCATTAGTGGGGTAGTCAATAATAAGAGCATTTCTGACTTCCAAGGTGCTGACCTCATCTGGCAGATGAATGACGAAGACAAGGGCAAAGCCCTCTGAACGCTATCTATAGCAGAGCAAACAGACAGACATGGGAAAGGAAGACACCTCAGACAGGTGCAAGGCCCAGAACATTTCGGATGAAGACACAGTGACAGTGAAAGAAATCAAGGCTGTGATTCGACGATAAAAAAACAGCGCTCCAGGGCCAGATGGCATAAGATATGACGACATCAATAGGTGTACAGACAATGAGCTAGAGAAACTAGCAAACATGTACAACAACAGTATAGGGAGTGGTAGCATCAAGGAGGAGTGGTTACACATCTATCTGATTTCTTTGCCGAAACCTGGCAAAGACCACACACAAATTCAGTGATATCGAGTTATAACCATGCAGAATACAATAGGCAAGCTGCTGGAGAAGTTAATTGCCACAATAATATCAAGCCATCTAGAGGGGCAAGGTGTTTTCCCACCTACCCTGGGTGGGTACCGTCCAAAAAGAGAAATCTGGACCAATGAAGCAGTTTTTGCCCATGATGTCTATGAAAGTTTCCACTCAGGCATTGAAACCTTTGCTGCAGCGATTGATCTTGAGGACGAGTACAACAGAGTACCATTTGATTATTTTAATGCTTCAGCTTCTTGAACTCATTATAAGTCCATTCCTCCTTAGCTGGATCGCTGCAGCCCTCTTCCAACGGAAAGTAGTTTTTAGATGTGGCAGTTGGATGTCGGAACCAACAACAATATATCCTGGCCTACCACAGGGATCACCATTATCTCCGGTACTGTTCAACGCCTACATTGTGTGAATCACCAGCGATCAGATCAATGGACCGGGGAGGACACTGTCATATGCCGACGATGTTTCAGTGTATCGTCAGGGGAAGGATAAGAATCATGTTGCTGTGGAACTACAAACCGAACTCAATCGCATAATTAATTACTTGGTGTGTTGAAGCTGGGGCAATGGTCAACTGAACAAAGGCAACAGTGACATGGTTCTCGTTGAATAATCATATTGTCAACACTCCAACACCAACTGTTAATCTGTGTTCAGAGACGGTGGAAAGAACGCAGGCAATGAATTACCTGGGGATACGTTTTGATCGAAGCCTTGCTTATAATGAGCACATAGACCAGGTAATAACAAAGGCGTAGCGGGGTTTGGCTGCGATGCGGGTGATGGCGGCAGGAAACTGTGAGCAGCGCCATCTATGTCTTCTATACGAGGGTCTGGTCCTTTCTGTTTTTGAGTATGTAATGGCAATCCTGACTCTCAGCCGTAAGCAGATAGAAAGGATGGAAAGGATACGCACTACCATGAGATGGATACGGGAAACAGAGCAAGTGTGTAAACTTATGTCACTAAGACACGAGTTGAGAAACCAACCCGACACCGGGACACGAAGGGGCGGAGTTATGTGGTCACATGACTGCGCCAGGTCAGAAGCCGGAAAAGAGTGCGCTCAGGCAGAGCGAGCTGAGACGTGAAAGGAGAAGGTTGGTTCGGAGAGATTTTGAGAAGGTTGAAAGCTGTTTGTGATGGTTGCAGTTATTCAAGATGCAGTCGACAGTTGAAGAGTGTTCTTGATGAAGAAGGCTGTGATTGCAGAAGCAGTACACTGAAGCTACCGAATGACGATGGGCCAGTAAATGCCCACCAGCGATGGCGAGGGAGCTGACCCCGTTTTGTGAACACGTCGACAAGAATGGCGGAGAGAGAAACACGCAGTGACAACGACTGGTTGGTCACAAGTGTAATGTGCTTGAGTAACTAACAGTGTCATTAACATTTACCAGTGAATTGTGAAATCTATATTGTGCAGCAACAGTAAGGTCCAAATGACGATTAGTTGTACCATGTATTCTCTATTGATAGACAGTAGGTGTATTGGTCATACACAGAACGCTGAAAGGCAGGAAGCCGGCGGTGTATGATGGCAATCACGGTGATAACTGTGCTACAATAAAGTGATCGTGTGCTCTAAGGACGCGTTGAACTTGTTGTGTTGTGTGCACGAAAGATTCGAACAGTGTTTATACGAGCCAGTAGAGATATCTTCTAAATCTTCTAACCCCTAGACCAAAACCAAGATGTCGAACTTGATCAGTGATTCCGGCTCTTGGCAGAGCTATGCGAATTATTCTTGGATGTACAAGAGATACCGCACGCAGGGCGATGCGCTACCTTCTTGATTTTCCAACCATTGAAGACAGGATGCAAATTTGCAGAGCACGCTCCTATCTCAGAGTTAACGCAAACACACAACATCCACTGCATAGTGAAATTATGAAGGTTTTCCGATTCCGATTTGTCGAAAAAAAAAAACTTTCCACCTCGTTCAACCCGTCTCAATGACGTTGGTTATAGTTGTGGTGGTTCATAGTGCGGTATAGGTTTTATGGTCTTTTGTGCGTTAGACAGCTTCTATTACTGCCTGTCTGGCCGAGTCCCTCTTTTTTGCCATCCTTTTTGCTTTTGACGTTGTTGCTGGTGTGTCTGCTATCATTATCGGTTTGCCCATCCCTCTCGTTTGATGTCTTCTTTTCCGGAGCTGACCTTGGGGGGTGGGGAGGGGCTGTCTTTTTTCATCTGTTTTCTTGGGCTTGTCCTGGGGAGGGGGGGGGCCTGTTATCGTCTGGGCTTGTTTTCTTGGGTCTTGGTTCAACGGTTTTTTTTTCAAGCATAGGGGTCGGATTGTATCGTCTCTCTTGTCCATCGTTGGGGATGTTTCCTACGGTCTCCTCTTGTCCCGCGCCGGAGGGGTTTCTTGCACGTCCCTCTTATCCATCGTCAGGGGGGTTTCCCATCGTCTTCTCCATCGTTGGGGCAATTTCCCCCCTTCTCCTTGTCTCCCGCGTCGAAGAGGGTCGTTTCGTCTCTCTATTGTTTGCCATTTGAGAGTTTTAACGCCCCCCTATATATTTCCTATTGTCTGGTTTTCGTGTGGTCGAGTTTTTCCTCACTGTATTTTTATTTTGCTGTTGGCTTTATTTTATGTTGGTTATATTTCTTTCCCTGTTCTTGCAATGAATTGTTTTGTAAGCTTTTGTACTTCTTTGTCGCCTTCCACCTGTAGGCATTCCTTCATCGTCATCGTCGTGTTTCTTGTTTGGAAGTATTCTACTAGGTCCCCTGCGTTCCTGGGCATAGGCTGTGCACGATAGTAGGTAGTGTTCTATAGTGTTTTCCTCCAGGCAGTCAATGTAAAGTGGTCGGGTGATTTTATCTTTCCAGTTCCCGATTCTCAATCTCCATAGTTTCTTGTACGTTGGTATTTTTGTGTTGTCTTTCACTTGACTTTTCAAACTTGGTTCTCTGAGCATGTGGTAGGCGTGTCGTCCTTTATTGCTGTCTCTCCATTGTTGTTTCCATTTGTCGATTACTTGTTGTTTGATAATGCTTTTTGCCTCCAGAATGCCGAGTCCTGTGTTTACTATATTCTGGCTGCTTGTCCCGCGTTTTGCGGCCCTGTCTGCCCTCTCTTTGCCAGTTATCCCTCTGTGTGCTGGTATCCATACAATTGTGACCTGGCATCCCATACTTCTTAGTTTTGTTGTTAGTGTTAGTATTTTCTCTTTCAGGTCTTGTCTGTTCACTTTAGAATGGTTGCCTAGCGCTTGTACTGCAGATAGTGAGTCCGTCAGTATAGTTAGTTTTATAGGGGGGTTCTCTGTTGCTATTTCTAGTCCTTTCATAATACCTACTAGTTCTGCCGTGTATACCGTTGTATTGTCTGTTATTTTGTACTCCTTTTGGATGTTCCGGTATGGTACTACTACTCCTGCCCCTACCTCCCCATTCTCGTTCTTTGACCCGTCTGTGTAGATAGTGAGGTTGTCCGTGCTTATTTGTCCTATGTATTCCTCCGCTATGTCTTTGGCTTCCCTGTCCTCTGTTGATTTACTAATTATGCTCGCGAGTGTCGTATCCGTCAATGGTAGTTCTAGCTCCCATTGGGGTGTTGTTTGTCTGTGAACTTTCGTTCGTGCCAGTGCCCTCGCTAGTTTCTCGTCCGCGTTCATCTCTTGTGCCGCTGTCCATCCTGCTGGTGTTTGTGTCTTTTGTATGGGTATTCCTCCCCATTTGCTTCTGTTTTCTTCGAATGCACTGAACGCAGGGTGTCTTGTATCCTTCGCAACCTTCATCCAGTAGTTGTACACTAATTGCTTTCTTCTCAGTTGTAGTGGAAGTACTCCTAGTGCTACCTCTAGGGCTTCCCTTGGTGTTTGCTTGCCTGTTCCTAGGATAATGCCCAGCGCTTGGTTCTGTATTGAGTTATGAAGGTGAAGGGCAGCAGGTTAAAAAGAGGACGGTCGTGGATGGGTCAAGTCGAAGACATTCTTCAACAGGTGTGTTCACTTGAAGACTTAGAACCTGGCGAGGAGTGGTTACAAGTGCCAACAGATTTCTGTACGTCCTTTTCAGTTTGCATCCAACTAGACAGAAAATGCAGACAAGAAAATCCGGCTGCTGTGGAGGCGGAAGTACAAGCGTTGATTTTCGACAATTCGCTAGACGGTGATGCTGTCATTTACACAGATGGGTCGGTCGTCCGACATGTGAGAAGCTCATGGGCCTTTAAGGCTCAGGCCGGAGGGATAATTATGAAGGGGGACTTTGGGGAACTAACTAACTAGCTAACTACCTACCTACCTACCTAACTAAATAACTAACTAACTAACTAACTAACTAACTGTGTCACAATATAAACTAGTGCAGATCTGTGTCACCTTATAAACTAGTGCAGATCTATGTAACCATATGAACTAGTGCAGATCTGCGTCAGATTTCCAAATAGGGCAAATATACCGCAGCACATTAAAGACGCACCACCAGTATAATCCAAGAACATAGTGTGAAGTGTAAACATACGTGTGTACAAGTTTACATATTCGGGATCTTTATTCATTTTCCTATAAATCCATGCTGGTCATTTATTAATACACTTGATTGTTATGAAATTCACTGAAATCTGTGCACGCAAGGTAGAAAACCAAAGATGCAACCAATAAACACAATTACTCACTCTATCCTCAGTATATTGTATGTCCACCGTGTGTTTGCAAACTAGTTTAGCGGCGGCTCCGTACGGAAAGCACACGTTTCTGGAGAGAATTGAAGGGAATCAAGTACCATTCACGTGTAAGAGCAGCTTCGAGCTGTTGCAGATTAGCTGGAGAACCTTGCCTGTAGACTCTGCGTCCGAGCTCGTTCCACATATGTTCTATTGGGGACATGTCTGGTGATAGGGCAGACCAATCAATCGCCACCATGTTCTGTAGCTGTAGATATTACTGCGTAATGCACGTTGTATGCGTATGTGCGATATCCTGCTGGAGAAGCTGCAAGTCTGGATAATTTGTGAACGTGGGTGTAACCATTGCACCCAGAACCTCGTCTCAATATGTCACAAAATTAGCATTTCCGTGGAAGACGTGAAGAGGGAAACGATGGTGAAAACTGAATCCTCCCCAAATATGAATACTGTCACCTCCAAATGGGTTGTGGTGACGAACACAGTTTTCTGCAAAACGCTCCCCACACCGTCGCCATATCCGCATACGCCCATCAGCAAAGGATAGGTTGAATCTGCTCTCGCCTGTGAATAGGACAGCATTCCAATGCAGTCTAGTTCATATGACATGTTTCTCTGCCCAGTTCAGGCGCTGCTGACGTTACGTTTGGCCCAACATAAGGTCGTCTTCCAGTAAGGCCTATATCTCTGAGTCGTCGAATGATTTTCATTCGAGAGACTTATCCACGTCTATCCACTTTTTCTATTGCTGTTTGACTTGCCGGAAGAAAACGATTCCAATATGACAATATTGCGCAGGTAGTAACTCGCGGTTTTCCATTCCGAAGTCTATACCGGGCATTGCTAATGGTTCCGTAAAGTTCATTGACACGTACAACTATGTTGTGGTGGCGATTAATTCTTTTGGCAATGGCCCGAGAGCTCATTCAGATCTCCAACATTTCAGGTAACGGTGGAACAATTAGTAGTATGACTCTTCGCTGGCTGTTGAAAGAGAGGACGAGCGCATATTGACATGTCCTGAGTGCAGTAATGTCGATTCTTATTTCAGTTCAACTCAACACAACTCAACTTCAACATACCAATGGCTTGTTGGCGGTCGTTTTCAGATATTTATGGCATTTCAAGCACATGTTCTGGGTGTTTTGTCTCAATTGCCTTTTTATACCGAGTATACTGTCACAAGCCGGTCTCTCTGGCCGAGGAGTTACACGACTTTCTCCGTAATCCCGTTTATCCACGCAGGGTAACGATGCGGGCGAGAATCGGAAGTGGGTCTACCCGCGTTGGTGACTTGAGGGATAAGTGAGTAGGCCGCTCAGAAAGCAATGGCAAACTAATGAGCGTAATCTTGCCAAGAAATCAACAATCAGCTGAAAGATGCTGATGTTGACAGAGATGTCCTGTAAAGGATATGCGAATTTAAAAAAAAATGCTATCACATACTACTGAGCGTAATCTTGCCAAGAAATCCACGACTGCGGTAAAACGCTGGTGTTGACAGCGATGTCCTGTAAAGGAATTTTTTTTTTTTGCATATCCTTTACAGGACATCGCTGTCAACAGCAGCATCTTTCAGATGTCTGTTGATTTCTTGGCAAGATTACGCTCAGTAGTTTGCCATTGCTTTCTGTAAAGGATATGCGAAAAGAAAATACTGTCACAATGCATACACATTTTCAAGGTCATAGCTGTTGGAAATAATGTTGCATGTGCAACTTTTATTGTTTTCATGTAGTGGGTTGAATCATGCATTTTCTATTCCGGCAGCCATTCGCTCTCTACCGCATCAAACACAGGGACAACCCAATCCCACACCTTTTTGTTTTTTATAGCTTTTCGGCATCAGTATATATAACAATGGTGCCTTTTTAATGTGTTTCAGTATATATGCCATTTCCCACGTAGTGTAGTTATACATGTCTAAAACTCTTTGTGTGTGTGTGAGAGAGAGAGAGAGAGAGAGAGAGAGAGAGAGAGAGAGAGAGAGAGAGAGAGAGAGAGAGAGAGCGAGAGAGAGAGAGAGAGAGAGAGAGAGAAAAAGAGAGAGTGAGGAGGGTGCATATATCTGCATAGCTTTTTAAATTAGTTTGAAGACACCGGTCTTGTCTTACACTTTGCCTGTAATTCTGTTGTTGTTGTTGTTGTTGTTGTTGCGTATCCCTTACAGGACGTTGCAATCAACAACAGCATTTTATAGCTGCTGTTGATGTACTAGGCCAGATTACGCCCAGTAGTTTGCCATTCCTTTCTGTGCGTTTCTAAGTTTTCTGTCTGAAATTACACTATGCCAATAGAACTATTATATTCTACAAGCATTGTTTTAGCTCCAAACAATTTCAGGCTGTGAATTATAATAGCGAAGTAACACATAATTCATTACATAATTTATTGCCTGATATGTTTCGCTGTATCTGTGTCTACTATATGCGGGGTAAACCAAAATTACGTAATCAGAAGAAAAAAAAACAAGATAGCATCATTAAAACTATCGTGATGACAGCGAACGTGACACTGTGTTTTGTGTATTTCAGTTACATTTTCCTATGCGTTAAACTTTCTTTCTGGAGTATGCACCAGAAGAGATAGGGCTACATTTTCCGAGATATTGTTTGCAACTTCATTATTCAGATTGTCCTTGCTGTCTGGTAAATTGATTACTTACTAGGACACATTGAAAGTAACCTTGATTGTGATGTTCTGAACTCTCTGAAAATTGTGTAAATTGGACAACAAAAGCTCCGGTAGAGTACTTTCGTTGACTAGGAACTTGCTTCCTTGATGTCCATCATCAGTGGAAAAAGTCTGACCAACACAAAACAAGAAAGGTGGTCGTTTATGATTTGTACGACACAGAGTTAAGACAATTTGAGGCATATGTAAGCGTGGCAGAGTTTGAGAGAGGGGGAGGAAAGGAGAGAGAGAGAGAGAGAGAGAGAGAGAGAGAGAGAGAGAGCGAGAGAGAGAGAGAGAGACAGACAGACAGACAGACAGACAGACAGAGAGATCTGTTACCAGAAAACTTAGAAGTTATTTAAATAACACACGCACACATACACACATGCAATACACATACAACGCACACACATCACGTGCACAAGTGCAATTTGTTATAACTTTCTCGGTGTACTTTTTTAACTACTGAACACAGTTGTCATCAGTTGCCTGGCACTTCCTAACGGTGAGCAAATGCAACCTATGAAAACTGCTTACAGCATTCTTACCTCTCCTCCCTTTTCTCCTTTTGAATATTAATATTTGCACTTTGACTTAATTAGTATAGACCACCAAGACAGTTCCATTTGCTAACCTATAAATCACAGAGACGTTCATAAACATAACATTATAATTTAAGCGATGGTATTTGATAGTTTACTTTTATCGCTGTTGGGAGTTAACGAGTATTATAATTTATGATGACAAATGAAATTTGCAGCACCCGAGACAAGCCCAAAACTTCATCTTCTTGCGATAGTCGACGAGTTTGACCTCTAAAGGTTCTTCTCTTAACAGATGTCGAGGAATAAAGATGCTGAACATCCCTCTTCCAGCAAAAGTCGAAGAGTGGAGATGTTGTATGTCCTTCTCACAGAGGAAGTCGAAGAGTCCTAAAGCTTATTTGGTGAATTCTTGTTTAGTATAGTTAAACGTAAGCTAACTAGCGCCTGCCTATTAGCTCTATATATCCGATTGACCATATATATATATATATATATATATATATATATATATATATATATATATATATAATATACGAGGGTAAGTTAATAAGTCAGTCACAATAACTAGATATGATAACAACATGAAACCAATTTATTTTTATACATACATTTTCTCAACATTTATTTCTCAACATAATTTTCTATATAAATATATATAAGAGGCGTTCATTTGAAATCCGTTCGTGCCGCACCGCACGTAACTGCATACGTTGAACATGATCATGTCATAGTCATGTGATAAGTACTGATCAATGAATAAAAGAGCATGTGCTTATCATCCCATGATGCATAGGATCTGTTTCTGATAGTTGAGAAAATGGCCGGGTTGATCCAAAATCTGTCCCCAAAAAAAAGCTCAAAGAGCGGTGATTCAGTTTCTTTCATTAGTAGGATATCGGCCAGTGGATATTCATCGAAGAATGAGGCAGCGTGCGGTAACAAATTTGTGTCGAAGTCAAGAGTGACACACTGGGCACGAATGTTTTGGAAAGGACGTCAGTTCACGACAGATCTTCGACGGCCGGATCAAGCGCATATTGTGGCAACAGAAAAAAAAAAAACCATCGCCAAAATTGATGCAGCAGTACAGATGAACCGTTGTCGAAGCACACGTTCGCTAGGAAAAGAATGTGATGCGTCAGTTGGGACAATTCAAAAGGTCGTTCGTAAGAAACTGCAATATCGGAAGGTGTGTTCACAGTGGGTACCACGGATTTTGACCGACCACCAACAAGAGGAACGAATGGGATAGTGTTTGAACCATTTGCTGCGTTACAGAGCGGAGGGTGATGCATTTCTCTTTCGCATAGTGGTAGGCGATGAATCATGGTGTCACCACTTTGAGCCGAGCGGCAAAAGAGAGAGCATGCTATGGAAGCATGCTGGATCACCAAAAACAAAAATTCAAGTTGAGCGCAGTTTTTGACCATGAAGTGCTATTGATGGACGTCTTGGTGTCAACATCAACTCTACTCACTACTTGCAAACACTAGAAAAGCTGCAAAAAGCCATCAAGAATAAACGACCCGGCATGCCTTCTGGCGGTGTGATTTTGTTGAACGATAATGCTCGTACGCATGTCGCAAAGATTGTGCAGGAAGCATTAGCAAGAAAGAAGTGGGAAATTTTGCAACATCCAGCCTACAGTCCTGTAAAATGCTGAAAATGAGTTGGATAGCCAAAAAGAGCAATCAGAATGTTTTAAGGTAAGCTGAGTCGCAAAGACAACTTATCTCAAACATCAGAAAGAGGCAGTCCTCTTTTCTTGGTCATGTTATGAGAAGACAAAAACTGGAACATATTATGACAACCCGAAAAGATTTGCGGAAAGAGAAATAGAGGAAGACAGTGTGAAAAGATTATTGGCAGTCTTGTGTCACGGCACTGAAGAGAGTCAACATAACGAACTGACCTATTATGTCGGCGATCTTAATTTGTGGAGATGCATCCACGCCAGCCGGCAAGCCACCGGATGATGATGATGATGATGATGATGATGATGATGATGATGATGATGATGATGATGATGATGATGATGATGATGATGATGATGATGATGATGATGATGATGATGATGATGATGATCTTTCAATTTCCCAATAATTCTCCACCAATAGTAATTGAATAAATAAATTTCCTACCGGTTTGCTAGACCTGTCGTTGGTTCATCCTTATTTGAACACACTGATCTTAAGAGACACACAACACATAAATAAATCTCCGAATCGCAGCGAAGGTTGTTTACTCTGCCATCTTGATTAACCGCTATTCTTGGTAATCTTATAATATTTTCCTTGTCCAGGGCCCATCCCTATTAGTCCAAGCCTGTCATTCATCTGACGCCTGTGACTCATTGTAGCTTTCAGCATGCGACAGCGTCCACACCCCGAGCAATGGCTGTGACAGACCGGCAAAAACAAGTGAGGGTAACCGATTTGGCGTCAAACCAATCGGTGAACTAGGGTATGCCAACCCAGCATGCGAAGACTGGATTTGGCAGACTGCGGAGAAGAGATCATTGATGATTCAACGTGTAAGACGGCATTTACCTGCAAAGCGTCACGACACTAGGGAGACCGCTGCCAAATATCGAAATTCGTCGCGTACCCTTACGCAAGAGTGTGGTCACTTGTGAAGCAAGAGCTGTGGGGGAAAAAGGCTAGGGGAAAAAAAACCCACCGCAAGGGATCCTCCTCCTGGAAAGTCAAGCATCCTTTGCCCACATTGTCAAAGAATAGTTCTAGCCGATAGGTATGGTAAATCTTAGTACAAAAATACACTGCCAATGTGCTAATAAGCAAGCAAGAACAATAACGTGTGAAATTACATCAACTGATTGACTTACAGAGATGTGTTTATCAATGTCATATCTGTAGTAGCTGCCCAAACGCCAAACACTATTGTTGACTCCACTAGCTCTCCACGTAACGTTGTAGACTTTAAAATATTTCTAAAACAGAGCAATAGTAATTGCGTTTGTCAAGGCAACATGTGAATACTATATATATATATATATATATATATATATATATATATATATATATATATATATATATATATATATATATATATATATATATATATATATATATATATATTAAATTCGCATATCCTTTACAGGACATCGCTGTCAACAGCAGCATCTTTCAGCTGTCTGTTGATTTATTGGCAAGATTATGCTCAGTAGTTTGCCATTGCTTTCTGAGCGGCCGGCTCAGTTATCCCGCAATTCACCAGCGGGGGTCGAACCGCTCCCCGCTCTCGCCCGCTACGAGACTCTGCGTGATAAACGGGATTACGGAGAGAAAGTGTTGTAACCCCTTGGCCAGAGAGACCGGCACTATATAATTACACTCAATAACTAAGAAATAGAAAACGCTATAAACTTCTAAGTCATTGATTCCCAAGTTAAAAACAAAGGGACTTCTTAAAGTAAGTTTAAAGTGTTCTGGTCATAGTACTGAAGAGATAAACAGCATATGGGAGACATGGCACAACGCTGGCAAACAAACATGTAATATACAAGTAAATGGGCATATTCTTAAACAAGTGAATCGGTACAATTATCTCCGACTGATGGCAGATGTCTTGAAGAAACTAGAACAAGAATTGCCATTGCGAAGGTAGCCTTTTGCAAGATGAAAAATATACTGATCAATTAAAAAAAACGAAAAAAAGAACGTTGAAGTGCCACGTAGAACCCCTACTTTTGAATGATATGAAGCGTGGACAATGAGCAGACAAGCTGAAAAACATCTGATGACTGTGGAAATGTGGTTTCTGAGGAAAAGGCAAAGAATACCACGGACAGACAGAAAAACCAATGAACAAGTCCTTCAAGAAACAAATGAAAATCGTAAACTGATTAGAGTCATTAGACGTAGACAATCAAAATCTTTTGGGCATGTTATGAGAAGAAAATAATTTTAGAACTTGGTGACAACTGGCAAGATCGAAGGGAGGAGACCAATGGGAAGACCGAGAAGTAAATACCTAGATGGCTTGGCCACGTGGCATAGTCGAGACATAAACACGGAGCTGATTCACGACTCTGGTGATAGCAAAACACGACCGCCCACGCTTATCTGCATGGCACATGATGGATATATATATATCTATATCTATAAAACAGAGTGTATGTTTGTGTGTTTGTGGGTATTTATGTATTGGATGCGTTCGATAACGGTACATCCGATTGAGATGAAATTTTCTACACGTCTTCCTTTCATTCCTGTGCAACCGACTATAATAATTTCTTAATGTAAAATCTTCTACTTATTTAATAACATTTACTTTTCCATGTTCATTATATAATGTCTATATAGCAGGGGGACTTCACTTTAGAAAAGTTATTTCAAGGGGCATAACTTTTAATAACATTTCTATATACTTTATAGTCATATTGTTGGACTTACTTGCACTATTGTTAAACTCTTTGTCTATAGTTATTTTCAGGCATATTAGTTATAATAAATAATGATATAATCTTTAAGGCATTTTCAAAATTTTCATAAAAATAATGCATAATGCATAACATTGTAACCCATCTTTTTCTACAGTTTTCATTGAATGGTGTGTGGAAGGACATCAAGGGGCATAACTTTTAATAACATTTCTATATACTTTATAGTCATATTGTTGGACTTACTTGCACTATTGTTAAACTCTTTGTCTATAGTTATTTTCAGGCATATGAGTTATAATAAATAATGATATAATCTTTAAGGCATTTTCAAAATTTTCATAAAAATAATGCATAATGCATAACATTGTAACCCATCTTTTTCTACAGTTTTCATTGAATGGTGTGTGGAAGGACATTCTTTTAAGTTACTGTGCGCCAGGAGCTGGGCGAAACCACGCCGGGTCAGATAGATAGACAGATAGTCGGGAACGGAAGCTTATTTGACTACTTATATGAATTAGATGACATGCTCCCCACCAGGGACTGGGTGAAGCCGGGCCGGGTAAGACAGACAGATAGACAGACAGACAGTCGGGAACGGGAGAGCTTATATGACTACGTATATGAATTAAATTAGATGTTCCCCACCAGGGACTGGGTGAAGCCGGGCCGGGACAGACAGACAGACAGATAGACAGATAAACAGATAGTCGGGAACGGGAGAGCTTATATGACTCATCATCATCATCAAGTGCCGTGCCGGCTGGCGTAGGCGTTCATGGCTCTCCATAGATCTCGGTCTTTGGTTTTCTGGATCAACTCTGCTGCTGATATTCCTCCATGCCACCGTCTCAATCCATCCAGCATCACTTCTCTTGGTCTACCTCTGCCTCTCTTCCCCTCGATCTTTCCAGTTGTTACAATGTTCTCCAATGCCTCTCTTCTCATCACATGACCGAGGAAAGCTGTTTGTCTCTGTCTTATTGTTGTATATAATGTTCTAGTTTCATTAGCCTGTTTCAGGCAGTCGTCGTTAGTTACTCTGGCAGTCCAAGGAATTCGCAACATTCGTCTCAGGAACCACATCTCTGTTGCTTCTAATTTCTTCTTAATTTGTTCATTTACATTCCAAGATTCACTGCCATACAGCAAAACTGGTTCTACATAGCATTTCAGCACTCTCTTTCTTACATTCAGTGACAGTGACTTATTGCATAAGATACTCTTCATTTTATGAAATGCGGCTTTTGCCTGCCCTATTCTGCTCCTAATCTCTGTTGTACATCTTCCATCTGATGTTATAAATGCCCCTAGGTATCTAAAATTATCAACTTGGTTAAGGATTTTCCCTTCTATTTCTATGTCACATTTTGGTGTCACCATTTTCTTTGATATTACCATTGTTACTGTTTTCTTGATATTCAAGTTGAGTCCTTTCCTTGCACTCTCTGTTACTACAACGTCTAATAATTGTTGTAGGTCTGTTGAATTATCCGCCACCAATACTGTGTCATCTGCATAGCGTATATTATTTATATTATAACCTCCAACTAGTATTCCTGGCATCTCTTTGATCTCTCTCATTATTACTTCGCTATACAGGGAGAAAAGATCTGGTGACAAGACACACCCTTGTCGTACTCCTAGCTTTATCTGTTCGTAACTACCCTCTTTATTTCCCATTTTAATTGCTGCTACTTGGTTCCAGTAAATATTCTTTATTATTCTTAAATCTTTTCCATCAGTGTTGATATCTTCCAACATTTTAATCAGTTCATCATGTTTTCACTTTATCAAATGCCTTAGTATAATCTATGAAGCACAAATATATGTCCCTCTGTTTCTCTATTGACCTTTCTATTAGTGTCCGCAATGTATAAATTGCATTGTTTGTGCCCTTTCCTTCCACAAATCCATACTGTTCTTCACTAATTTCCATTTTTATTTTCTTTTTGGTTCTTCTCATTATGATTCTGAGTAGAAGCTTAGTGATATGGTTTATAAGGTTAATTGTACGAAAATCTTCACAATCAATTGCTCCTGGTCTTTTTGGTATAGCTATAAATACAGATTTCAGCATATCACTGGGTAAATATCCACTGCTGTAAATATCATTCAACATTTTGGTTAATATATCTACTCCAAATTCTCCCAATACTTCTAATTCTTCTATTGTGATTTCATCTGGCCCAGCTGTTTTTCCTTTCTTCATACGTTTCATAGCGTCAGCGACTTCTTCTTTCAGAATAGGTGGACCTTCTAAGTTACTATCTTCTGTTAATTCTGCCCTTTCTCCTTCATATAATTCTCTTATATACTCATTCCACCTCTTCATTATAGCATCTTCCTCTAATATTATCTTTCCTGTTTTTGATTTCAAACACCCTGTATTTATTCTTATTTTTTTTCCTGTAAGCTCACTGATTTGTCTGTGCATATTTTTTGTATCTTTAATGGAATTTAATTCAATTTTTTTGCATTGCTCGTTTAACCAACTTTCTTTAGCCTTCCCACATTTATCTTTTATTTCTTTATTTATCTTAGCGAATTCTTGTTTGTTATTTTTATACTGTTTTCTTTTGTCCATCAGGTTTAAGATATCTTCATTCATCCATTTTTTCTTAGCTATTTTGCCTCTCTCTGGTAATACTTCTTTGCTAGTTTGATGAATGGAGTCCCTTAACATTTCCCATTGTTCATCTATACTCTGTATTTTAGTTATTGCATTGTACCTATTTTTCACAGTCACTCTGTATTGTTCTTGCATTTCTTTATCTATTTTTAGAACCTCTTTATTAAGTCTCATGTTCTTAACCATTTTTTTCCCTCTTTTTAATCTTACTTTTATTTGTCCACATAGTGGTACATGATCACTATTACAGTCAGCACCAGGCATTGTCTTTACATTAATTAAAGCATTTCTAAATCTTTTATTAATTAGTATGTAGTCAATTTGGTTGCGTATATTCTTATCAGGGCTTATCCATGTGTACAGTCGTCTTTTATGGTGTTTAAACCATGTGTTTCCAATTATCATATCATTGATATTTGCCCATTCTATTAGCTTTTCCCCTCTTTCATTTCTTGTACCTAAACCATAATTCCCCACTACATCCTCCATTTTTCCCTTTCCTACTTTTGCATTAAAATCACCAAGTATTATCTTTATTTCTTGTGATCCAATTTGAGCCATCGCCATTTCTATTTCGTCGTAAAAGTGTTGTATTTCTTCATCACTACTGCTTGCTGTTGGTGCATATACTTGTATAATATTTATGTCTATTGGTTTGCCTTTGATTTTTACCATAATAACTCTATCTGAAATACACCAGTATCCATTAATTGACTTGGCTGTTTTTTCATCTAATATTATTCCTACCCCTTTCTCATGTGTCTCCCCTCCAGAATAAATTATTGTGTGATTGTCAGCTATAATTTTGCCCGATCCCTTCCATCTCATCTCACTAACGCCTAGTATATTCATTTTCATGCTATCCATCTCACTTAGAACATTGGTCAACTTTCCTAGCTCATTTAATGTCCTAACATTCCATGTTCCTACTCTAAATGTATTTATTTTAGTTAAGATTTTGCCATCAGTAGCTGGATGACGGTCTGGTGTCACCTGTGGCTCATGACTGTCCCTACCGGACGAGGATGCCCTAAGACAGCCATTAACGTCCTTCACTAACTTTGATTTATGTTTTGCCATGAAGTCTTGGGAAGATAATGTGGTGGTTTCCCCTTGCCTTCCACATTCACATGGTGGTCTTTTTACCTCTGCTTTTGACAGCCATTTCCGACTGTAAGGACAAGTGAGTGCCCTGCTCTGCTCAGCTGCAGAGTTGTCCACTTATTCCGGTGGATACTCGGTCCCCAGAGCTGTGTTAGCCACACCGTAGTGTGTTTCCATCCTCTACCGCGTGGAGGTGCAGTTGGGATTTTCCCTTCATAAAGTTATGGTCTCTGACCAAAACTCTCCAGTACTTTTAGAGGACTTATATTATTATATGACTACGTATATGAATTAAATGAGATGCTCCCCACCAAGGACTGGGTGAAGCCGGGCCCGGTCAGACAGACAGACAGACAGATAGACAGACAGACAGATAGTCGGGAACGGGAGAGCTTATATGACTACTTATATGAATTAAATGAGATGCTCCCCACCAGGGACTGGGTGGAGCCAGGCCGGGTCAGCCAGACAGACAGACAATCCAAGCAGACAGACAGATTGATAGATAGATAGATCCCCTCCAGGGCCTGGGCGAAGCCGGGCCAGGTCAGCTAGTGTATATATATATATATATATATATATATATATATATATATATATATATATATATATATATATATATATATATCATGGCCATGCAGGAAAGCGTGGGCGGTCATGACTCGCCATTTCACTCGATCACCAGTGTCGTGGATCAGCTCAGTGTTCATGTCCCGTCCATGCCATGTGGCCAAGCCATCCAGGTATTTTTCTCTCGGTCTTCCTCTTGGTCTGTTCCCTTCGATCTTGTATATATATACAGACCCGCTTTGAGTCTTCGTGAGAGATTGTCTACTCTACTGTTTACCGTTCAGAGACGGAACATGATTACCTGTTTTGCACTATGAAAATAGTTGTCAGTGTCTCTGTAGTGGTCTTTCTTCTTAACGACCAAGATGTTGGTCCTCTTTTCATTGAAGTTTATAGATTGACTAGATGACCCGGCCCGGCTTCGCCCAGGACCTGGCGGGGATCTATCTACCTATCTGTCTGTCTGTCTGTCTGACCCGGCCCGGCTTCGCCCAACTCCTGGTGGGGAGCATCTCATTTAATTCATATAAGTAGTCATATAAGCTCCCGTTCCCGATTATCTGTCTGTCTGTCTGTCTGTTTATCTGTCTGTCTGACCCGGCCCGGCTTCACCCAGTCCCTGGTGGGGAGCATCTCATTTATTTAATTCATATAAGTAGTCATATAAGCTCCCGTTCCCGACTATCTGTCTGTCTGTCTATCTGTCTGTCCTACCCGGCCCGACTTCGCCCAGGCCCTGGCGGGGAGCATCTCATTTAATTCGTATAAGTAGTCATATAAGCTCCCGTTTCCGATCGATCTATCTATCTATCTATCTATCTATCTATCTATCTATCTATCTATCTATCTATCTATCTATCTATCTATCTATCTATCTATCTATCAATCTATATATCTATCTATCTATCTATCTATCTATCTATCTATCTATCTATCTATCTATCTATCTACCTATCTATCTATCTATCTATCTATCTATCTATCTATCTATCTATGTATGTTCGGCCCGTTCCCGTTAAAAATATAGATAGAATAGAAGAATAGATAGATTGATAGTAGAAAATATGATTGGAAGAGATCTATCTAAATTAAACTTACCAAGATATCACGAACAGCCAATAAATTGTGGGCGGTGGGTTGACTGCAGAGTACTGCAAATGATATGCAACTAACTTTCTCTCACAAAAAACTAACTTTCTTTTTAAACGAACGAAAATCGCAGGCCCGTCCTACATTCTGCCCTTCTTCTCTATTTCCTCTCATACATTCTTTCATTCAACATCTCTTATGAAGCAATTCTTTGACAACAAAAAATACCCTATGTAGGTGTAACGCGCCATACATATGAGAATGGTAAAAAAAAAATTAATGAGCTGTTGAAGTAAAATAAAACGATGAGTTAGAAATTTTCATCACTATTTAAATAGATGCATTATTTTTATGAAAACTATGAAAATGCCTTAAATATTATATCATTATTTATTATATCTCATATGCCTGTAAATAACTGTAGACAAAGAGTTTATAAATCTTTGAAAACAATGCAAGAATCTATATATAAAATAATAGCAATGTTATTAAAAGTTATGCCCGTTGAAGTAACTTTTCTTATGTTAAGTCCCCTTGCTATATAGAAATTATAATGTAAATTTAAATTATTAAAGTTTAGCAAGTAAATAGCTTTTAGTAAGTACACAATTATGACAGTTGGTTGCACGGGAATGAAAAAACATGTAGAAAATTTCATCTCAATCGGATGGACCGTTCGCGAACGCATAAAGAACGGACATACATACATACATACATACATACATACATACATACATACATTGCCTTTTATAGTATAGATTCGTATGCCCGTGTGTTGTCCCCTAATTTGACAACGTGTTTGCTCTCACGTTTCTTGTCATGCCACAATATGTCAGTTTCCACTGCAATATTGTGGTATGTGTTGGTATTCAATGCGTTTAGTGTGTGTGTGTGTTTTTTTTTTTAAATACCAGTTGTTTGTCACTGCTGAGGGTTTGCGGAATTGAAAATTCATCACTATGGAATACAAACTGTTGCCATTGACATTGTGCTGATGCTGCAATGTTTAGGGCCTGGAATTCGTCTGAATAGTCGGAGCAAAATATCCCAGTAAGTGTGCACGTGGATTAAGGTCTGCTCAGACCTTAATCTGTGTCGGTCGATTCCAGTAGGTTGATGACTGCTCTCAGTTGCATAAAATTAAATCCATCCTTTCTCCAATAGTCCTCTTCCTCTTTCAACACATGGTCCTCACTTTTTTTTCCAGTAACTTTTATCAATATTTAATAGCGCGGACTGGGTTAGTATCTTTACGTCAGAAAATTTGAATATAGTATTGTCAGCTGCCACCTGTCCATTAATTTTAGCCCACACAAATTCTATAGGGTTAAAATGAGAATGGTACGGTGGAAGTCTTAAGCACCCATGACAATGCTCTTCTATCAATTTGTCGATTTGATATTTCTTGCTTTTTGGCGCCTGTTTTACAAGGGACAACAATTCTAGCTAGAAATACGTTTCTGGAAATGGTATGTTTTCCATTCGGAGCCATATCTTTGTTCCTCTCTTTGTGCTCGATACTGTAGGTATTTTGTCTTCTTGAGCAACAACATTGATATCATGCATTGTCCATAAATGGACACGAGGGTCTATCTAGGGATGGAAGCACTGTATTCTCGAGCCAATCTCTAAATACATTACCATTCATCTTATTATGATAATCCCTATTGTCTGTATGCTGTGATACGAACACGAGCCCAGCATTCTGTAGTAAGCCATTATGCGTATTATCAGCATGAGCCATGACCAAAAGCTGTCCTATACTACTGGGCACATATCGTTTTATTTTTCCATCCACTGATTGCCATTCCTTATCATCCTTATCACTTATGTGGTGAGCATTGATCCACGTTTCATCCAAATACACCATGCCATAATTTTCTTTGTGCATTTCCCTTATTTAAGGTAGGTATCTGCTTCTCATGGCTCCTAAATGCGGTTGCTCGTAAATGATATTTCTACCTCCCCTGTACTTTCTAAAAGTGAAGCCTAATGTCCTTATAATTTTCCACAAAGTTGTTTTGGATAGCTCTATGTTATTGTTCTTTCTCAACCAAACCCTAAGTTTTCTTACAGTCACTGTTTCTTTGGCATCCAGCATTTTTATAATGCTGGATAATCCTGGATATAAAATCCAAAACATGTATAATTTCAGGAGTCTCAGCGGCAAAGTGGTCAAGCCTTTTGACTCTGGCACCAAATTGTGGGTTCGATTCCGGGCCGCGTTCTTCGGTTCACGAGTTAAATTTTTCGGATACTCCAGTGAGTCGTCGCTAGAGCTGCGGAATTCATGCTTTGTGCGACGCTTTCGGCACTGCGGAAAGAGACCGAGCCATATGGGATAGAACCCGGTGCAATGAAGTCGACCCTGTCGACTTTTAAGCGACTTTTTAAAAGCATTTTTATAATAGCTCGCCTTATGACATCCTTGTCCAAGCTGTCTACAATACCCTTTCTGCCTACCGCTTGGTTATTGCGTGGTGGTTTAATTCCAGATTCTTGCATCCATCGACGAAATGACCGTTTACTCAAACCCAATGCATGCACTGTTCTTTTTACGGAATTTGTAATAGTATAAAACAGTATTCTGCGATCAGCTTCTTGACAAAAATATGTGTACAACTTCATAGCGATGCTTTGAAGTGTACAAAATTTCACATTAAATCCCACTGAACAATATTTTCACATTTTAATGTTGGCGATAAGTGGTAAGATTAAAACAAAAAAATAATCACGTTTCATGACAGCACTCACATATTGACGACACCTCTGAACACTCCCAGTTTAAACAGCGCGGGCTTCTTGGCATAAGGCCAATCCCGTGAACCACGGAGAATATTCAACATTGAACACCGATTTTCTGGCTGACGGTGTAATACATTAAAAATTAGGGACTTAATCTCTGACCAGTAAATTATACACCGCATATAAACAAACATTGAAATCTGCTGTACAATCTCCAGAACAAAGCTTGTTTTTGTTGGGTGGACATGATGATAAGGTTATATGCTAAATCTCATAATTTTCCCTCAGTTGGTTACTGAGGTAATGATTTTTATATGGAGACAAAAAATGTGAATGCACTATATTAATCGTCATGACGGATATATTCCAAACGATGTTACCAAGAACAGCCTATGTATCAGACTAAGAAGCAGAGTGAGAGTAGGAACGTGAATGTTTTTATGAGGGACAGTTTAAGGTAGTATGTAATGAGATTATAAGGTTAAATATTCAAATTTTAGGAATTAGTGAACATCGGTGGAGAGGCAATGGGCATTTTAAAAATAAAAATGGTAGCCTCTAACACGTATTCAGATAGAGACATTGGAGGCCCGAGCGGAGTGACATTTTGTTTAGGTAAAACAACAGCAAAAGCGTTAATTGGATATGACCCGGTTAATAGTAGAGCCCATCCCAAAATCATAACTCTCATTCAGGTATGTGCACCTACTTCAACAGCAGACGAGAACGAAATTGAAGATTTTTACACCACACTTCAAGACGCATTAGATGAGATCGGTCATAATGCTATAACAATAATAATTTTGCACAGAAAATGAGTTAACGATAGCCAACACATATTTTAAACAACACCCAAGAAGATTCCTCACATGGAACTTCCCAGACAATACTACTAAAAACTAGAAAGATTATAATTTAATACAAAGAAGATGGAGATCAAGCATAGCATAGGCAAAATTCCTACGAAGTGCAGACTGTGGTACAGATCATCATTTATTGGAAGCAGATGTTAAAGCAAAACTCAAAAAGCTTACCCGAGGACCAAGGTCATTTCGTTTTGATCTCACAATAATACCAGATACATACAAAGTAGAAGTGAAGAATCGTTTTGGGGTCTCAATGTCTGTACAGGAGGAAATGATTATCATCATCATCATCATGTTCCACTTCAGCCGTCAAGCGCCGTGGAAGGAATAATTTGCGTTCCAGCCCCCCGTGGAAGGAACTGAATAGTGTTTCCAGCGCCCCGTGGACGGAACTGAATAGTGTCATTCCGTGTGGCTGTACAATGTCTTTGATGTCGTCAATCCATTTTCTTCTTGGACATCCTCGTGGTCTCGTCGCAGATGATCTTTGATGTAAGGCCAGTGATGGTTGATGGTAGTTGCTGGTGTTGCATTCTAACGACATGGCCAAACCACTTGATCTTCAGTCTTTCAATAAATGTGGCACAAGGTTTTGATACAACAGTCTGTCTGATAATAGCATTTCTTACTCGGTCTCGGACTGTTAAGAATGATATACCTTTTTGTGTTCTTGCTGCACTTCGGCTCGAGAGGTACATGGCTATGATGTTTTCTAGCAGTTGCACTTGTATCCCATAGTCATTAAGGATGGTCCATAATTTGTATCTGTCTACTCTATCGAACGCCTTTTCCTCATCTATAAACACAATATTCTGCTGTTCACTATATTCGATAGTTTTTTCACATATTTGTCTAAGTGTAAATAATACATCAGTGCAACATTTACAGCAGAGACAGAACCTGAACCCTCTTTGGATAAAACCTTATTGGAAATAAAGAACCTGAAGAAAGGTAAAATCACCAGGATGTGTTGGGATACTAGCTGAACTAATTAAAGCGGGAGGAGAATAAAGTATACGAATCTTTCATACATTATATAAAATGGTATGGAAATATGTTATATGGCCAAAAGATTGGAAGATAAATATCTTCATTCCAATACCAGGGTATTCTCTTACCAATAAGAGGGTAATCTGAAATTATGCACCAATTACAGAACTGTTGCCCTGATCAGTCATGCAATTAAAATTCTACTCAAAATCATGATGAGAAGACTTCGTAAGAAAATGGAAGAAGTTAACGTGATGCAAGCTGGATTTAGACAAGGAAAAAGAACAAGAAGGGGGAGTGTCTGAAACTCTCTGAGATCTTCAACAAGACAGACAAAGAAAAAGCAAAAGTACTCACCGATAGATACATCAAACAAACTTGCCCAAAAGACCGCGAGAAACGGTTTATAAGTTAGTTACATAGCCTTTACAGGACGCAGCAGTTAACTCTAGCATTTATGGCTGTTTGTGACTCCTGGGCAAGTTTACGTTCAATATTTTGCCATTGCTCTGTGAACGACCGGCACTCATGCAATTCTATGGAAACCAACGTAAGGCGAAGAATTTCAGGATATATATATCTTCCGCAGCTGTGTTTCGAACGCGGTATGTGTGATTACGAATTGCGTTCGTAACCTCTTTGCCACAAAGCCGTTGATAAACGGGTAGCTACAATAAATACATTGACTATATGCTGGGATAGAAACGGCAGATGACCTGGTGATTACCATAGACTACGTCAAGGGTAAAATTAAGACCTATAAGAATCTGCACGACTCTGATGGTACCAGATATGAGGACATTGATAAGATGCAAAAAGCAGATCTGAAGAACATGTGCAATGTACACATGAACAACATTCAATATTGCATCATCCCTGAAAGGTACCTGGCTAGGTAGTTTATTTTGTCCCTGGGAACAAACCTGGGAGGATAATACACTTAACAGCGGCTACAGAAGCATCGCTATACAGAACACATTGGGCACAATTGTGGAGAAAATAATTACCAGGAATTTATAGCAAACGAACGTCGAACATGGCCATCTAATGCATGACACACTGGAAGAATTTGAGTTAAGTCAAGAACTGACATCTTTGCCTTCAGAACATTCCCATACGCACTCCGACATTATCTTCAACAGCCAGCAATGAGCCCCAATACTAATGGTACCAGTAGCAGTCTTATTATATATCCGTCTGGCCTTTTGCCCTGAGTCCTGAATATCGGCAACATTCTCTGGTCATAGTCTGCAGCACCATTCTCTCAGTGATGATCTATCTGTTCATCTGCACTTTACACATGATACATTGCGCACCAATACCCCATTTGGCAGTACAGACTCAGCCAATTTGTCTGATTGCTTGTTTCCCAGCATATCATTATGTCCTGGGGACATGATCCACCGGAAGCATTCTGAAGTCACATGCTTAACACCCTTGACACCCTTAACAATAATACTGACAGGTTACGAGATTATGGGCATGGTAATTGTAATTTGTGTGAAACTTTTATGGTTTTAATTTGAAGCCCACTCGTATAACAATAACAACAACAAGAGTTGTTAATATGTTCTTCTTTCTTTCATCCATCAACTGCAGAAGACATGGTGTCGTGCATTTCGTATTATTTCAATTCTGTGTTTATGAGGAATTACTTATTTTACTGTATAATGTACTGATGCACACAAAATAGATGTTGAAGAGAGAAAGATAGTAAGGGGAGAGAGAGAGAGAGAGAGAGAGAGAGAGAGAGAGAGAGAGAGAGAGAGAGAGAGAGAGAGAGAGAGAGAGAGAGAGAGAGAGAGAGAGAGAGAGAGAGAGAGAGAGAGAGAGAAAGAGATTAACTTCTTTTTACATTTTATTGAAGCATGCTTATCTACACGAAGCATGCCTATCTTCACCATTCTCAGTAGGCTCTGTGAGTCCTTTACAATCAGGACACGTTTATGCTGTTCAGCCTCAAGCCAACGGAACGCCGAAGTGACTGCCTCAACCTTCAATCTCAGACGTGCCTGGATAAACTTCACGAAACACCACTCATTAACCTTCACTATGATTCTCCAGGCAGTGTGATGAGGTAATAGATAGAAACATAAACATGTAGATGATGCGTTGGATCTTTTGTAAGTGTATGTATCGGTTGATTGTTAAATGCATTGATTGACATTTCTCGATGACAATACGTGTACACATACCAGTATAGATTCTCTTCTGGGGCTATAGTCCCAATTTAAGATAAGTGCCGAATCTTTGCAGGCATACAGCTGTCTGCGTGGTTGTTTCGAGAACTCTGACCAACAGGTAATAGGCATTCAGTTATGAGTAAATGCAAAACGAATGAAGCATCTTAGTTTCAATATCTAAGTACAAATCAGAGATGTATAGAAGAGGTAAAATATAGAACATAGGAAGCCAAAGCAGCATTCCACAAGATGAACATGTTTAACAATATTTGTTTCAGTAGATGTCAGAGAGTTCTTAGAAGTTTTATAAAGTCAATTCTAACGTATATTTGGGAGTTATGCACAAATACCAAATTAGTGAGAAATGACTGGGGGGGGGGGGGGGGGGGACACGGAGTAGGTATGTGGTTTTGCATAAGATACCACACAATGGCTTGCACATATCCAATTAGAGAACCAACGAGAAGATACTGTTCTGATTGGTCTCGACACACGGAGAAGCATCTGGAAATTATTGACATAACGCCAGGCACAAGGCCGTGGGAGACGTCGTGGCCAATGCCGAGTATTCTATATAGAAGACAAGTAAAGAAAATCTGCAAATTAGTGACTTGTTAAAGTGAGACTATGTTCTAAATACCAAGTAAATGAATACTATGCATAAACGAGTACAATGATTATTCAATATTGGAGTAAACGTACTTCCAAAGAACAAAAAAATTAGAATTAAAACATTAAGCATTAAAAGTAACGAAAAAGCAAATAATAACCATGATAATTAGAATTGTAATGTAAAGTTGGTGGTGAACGTCTTAATGACGTAGGAAGCATCGATTGTGTGTGTGTGTGTGTGTGTGTGTGTTTGTGTGTTTGTGTGTGAGAGTGTGTTTTTATGTATATATATATATATATATATATATATATATATATATATATATATATACATTGGCACCCTGCCGTCTTGACAGACGATAGTTTGTGCTTTAAAAGGGCATAATAACTTTTACCTATGGCGGTAGCGAGTGTGACTGATAAGGCCAATTTGCGCTGTAAATGTCCGTTCACAGTGGGTGCATGTGAACACGTGGTCATTTCCACCATCATGCACCATCTTACGTCTCAAACGCTCGGTGTGTGATATGTCTGCAATATTTTTCTCCTTTGTCTTTATTCCATTTCTGATGTTTGCCCTCCATGCAACACGTTCAGCGGCGACTTGTATCAATCATGTCCCGCTTACACACATCTTTGTATCGTAGTAGAGGCCGACCCTGAGATCTCTTACCCATCTGTAATTCACCAAAAAAGATATCCTTTGGTATTCTACCATCATCCATCCTCCTAAGATGTCCTATCCATCTAAGTCTACGAAGGCTGAGCATGGAATAAACTGTCACACAACCTGATCTTTCCAATACTTCAGTATTTGTGATTTTGTCTTGCCACTTAATACCAAGAATTCTTCGCAGACACCGCATATGAAAGCTGTTTAAATTTTTCTCTTGGTGTGAGTAAGTTGTCCAGGATTCACTGCCATAGAGAAGAGTACTAAGGACACAGGCTTGATAGACAAGGACTTTTGTTTTGGCAGTAAGCTTCCTGTTCTTCCAGACTTTTTCTTAACCTGTTCATTGTTGTTGCTGCCTTACCAATCCGGATGTTGATTTCCTGATCTAGGGATAATTTGCTATTTACCACTGATCCTAGATATGTAAAATGGTCTACTATCTCTAGATCGGCGTCGTCAATAAAGATTGATGGTACCCCATGTGCACCTTGTGACATAATCTGTGTCTTCTTTTTGCTAATTGTTAAACCAAATTCATAACAAGCATTGGAGAATGCAGATAGTAGACATTGCAATTCTACCTCAGAGTGGGTCGTAACTGCAGCATCATCAGCAAAAAGCAACTCTCTGATCTGTACCCTCCTAACTTTGGTCTTAGCCTTCAATCTCTGAGCATTGTAAAGGCCACCATCTGAGCGTGAGTGAATGTATATACCACCATCCTGATCACGAAAGGCATATTTCAGTAGAAGTGAAAAGTATATTCCAAAGAGGGTGGGAGCTAGTACACAACCTTGCTTAACTCCACTCTTGATTTCAAATTCTTCAGAAGTTGCACCATCAAACTTGATTCTACCCTTCATGCCTGTGTGGAACGATTCCACAATGGACAGAAGAGTTGGTGGGCAGCCAATCTTCTTTAGTGCCTTGAACAGACCCTCACGACTGACCAAATCAAATGCCTTTGTGAGGTCGATGAAGGCAATAAACAGTGGTTGATTCTGTTCACGGCATTTTTCTTGCATGAGAATATCATATCAGTGGTAGACCGGTTCTGTCGAAAGCCACATTGTGGTTCAGGGTAGACTTGATCTCCTAGGACTTGAAGTCTGCGCAGAACAATTCTGGCAAATATTTTTCCAACAATACACAGAAGTGAGATACCCCTATAGTTGTTGCAGTCGCTCCGATCGCCCTTGTTCTTGTTCAGTGTTATGATGCTTGAATCTTTGAAATCCTGTGGGACTTGTCCTTCTCGCAAGCATAGCTCTATTAGCTGGTGGATCTGTATAGTGAGTGTGTCTTGCCTACACCTGATAACCTCTATTGGAATCCCATCCTTACCTGGAGCCTTGCCAGATGCAAGTTCATTTATAGCACACTTAACTTCTGTTATGGTGGGAAGTGTGTCCAGGTGGTCAAGAGTTGGTAGAGCCTCTATGGCGTTGAGGGCATCATCCGCTAGTTTGGTCTCACTTGAGTAAAGCTCCAAATAGTGCTCTACCCATCTGTCCATCTGCTGTTTCTTATCAGTGATGATTTCTCCAGTCAAGGTTTTCAATGGTGCACTTCTTTTGATCACTGGACCACAGGCTTTCTTTATTCCTTCATACATGCTTCTTATGTTTCCCTTATCACTTGCGATTTGAATGGACTTACATAACTTGATCCAATAATCATTTGCACACTGCCTGGCAGCCTTTTGCACATCCTTCCTAGCTTGCCTTAGCTCACTCAGAGAGTTACGCGTTGGTCTTTCCTTGTTTCTTAAGAAAGCCATATTCTTCTTATCAATCAAGGGCTGCAGAGTCTCGCTATTTGCCGCAAACCAGTCCTGCCTCTTATGATCTACAGTGCCGTAATCCCCTACGGCAGTTTTATAAAGAGTTTCCTTAATTTTACCCCACTTTTCATTTACTGTACAATTTTCTGGTGTATCAGTGAAAGCGTCTTCAAGTTGCTGTTGAAAGCACTTTTCAGGATCGTGAGTGTTAATAATGTTGTTTGTCCATCAAGAATGATGATGACCATTCATTTCATCCAGTGGGGTTGAAGGTGTGGGGCCGTGGGTTCTAAGATGGCTGATAAGGCCTATTGTGGCTCGAAATGTTCTTTGACAATGTGGGCAAAGAATGCTTGACGTCTCTGGAGAAGGATTTCCTGCAGTGGTTTTTCTGTCCTGCCTTTTCTTCACAGCTCTTGCAGTCCTGGTTGCCTCACATATGACTGCACCTTTGTGCAATGATGCACGCAACAAATTTCGGTCTCTGGCTGCAGCCTCCCAGGTGTCATGATGAATTCCAAAAGCATTCAGTGAAATTTTCAGAGTGTCTTTAAAACGTTTCCTCTGGCCACCTTGGGAGCGTTTACCACAACGCAGTTCGCTGTAGAAAATTCGTTTAGGGAGCCTGTGATCTGGCATGCGAGTCAAGTGACCAGCCCAGCGAATCTGATTCTTCATCAGTAGAGTGTGGATACTGGGCATGGATGCTCTTTCTAGGACTTCAGTGTCTGGAATCTTGTCTTGCCATTTAATCTTCAGGAGCTTCCTTAGGCAGACTGTGTGGAAGTGGTTTAATTTCCTAGCGTGTCGCTGATAAACAGTCCAGGTTTCACAAGCATATAGCAGTGTGGATAATACAACTGCTTTGTAGACTTTTAGCTTTGTTTGCAGGCTTATTCCAGTTCTGTCCCATACATTCATGTACAGTCTGCCAAAGGCTGCACTGGCCTTGGAGATTCTTGCATTCACTTCGTCATCGATTGTGGCAGCTTGTGACACGGTGCTGCCAAGATAGGTGGATTTGTCCACAACACTTAGTCTATGATCATTCACTTTGATATTCGGCACAGTGTGATTATTCCCTGGAGCTGGCTGGTACATAACTACAGTCTTCTCCAAGTTGATATTGAGCCCAAAGTTGGCACAGGCATGTGAGAAAGCTGAAACATTATGTTGCATGTCCGCCTCTGAGTTGGCGTATAGAGCGCAATCATCAGCAAACAGAAGCTCTCTGACGGTGCCGCTGTCAATTTTGGTTTTAGCTTTCAGCCTTTTGAGATTGAATAACTTTCCGTCCATACGGTAGTTGATGTCTATTCCAGTGTCGTCGTTCTCGAAGGCATTCATCAACATGGCTGAAAACATGAGGCTGAACAGTGTTGGTGCCAGGACACATCCTTGCTTCACTCCATTGGTGACAGGAAAGGGTTCAGACAGTTCACCATTTTCCTGTACTCTTGCCTGCATGCCGTGTTAATAATATTAATCCTGGGGCTAGATTTGTGTTTAGCTGTGTAGATTCTCTTTGGTCTCAGTTTAACCCTTGCAACAACCAAAGAATGATCCGTATCACAGTCAGCACTGTGGTAACTTCGAGTTAATGATATATGGTTCAGATGTTGTCTCCGTGTGATGATTAAGTCCAGCTGGTGCCAATGGCCGGATGTTGGATGTTTCCATGTGACCTTATGCATCTCTTTTGTTTTAAAAAAGGAGTTTGTAATACATAGGTCATTACTGGTGCAATGCTCCAGCAGCCTTTGCCCATTTTCATTCATGCGACCGATGTTGTATTTTCCAAGGCACACTGGCCATGAACTCGAGTCCTTGCCCACACGAGCATTGAAATCACCGAGCATATAAATGTAGTCAGATTTTGGAACTGCCTTGATCACGGAGTCTAACTCCTCATAGAACGAATCCTTCACATCATCAGAGGAATGGAGTATCGGTGCATATGCAGTAATAATGGTGGCAAACCCACAAGAGGATGCCAAGCGCAGGGATAATAGTCTTTCATTTCCTCCTGCTGGAATTTCAATCATTCCCAGTAGCGAATTCTTCACTGCAAAGCCCACACCGTGTTGCCTTTTTTCTGCCTGCCCTCTACCCTTCCAGATAAAGGTGTAATTGTTTTCCCTGAATGACCCTTCCTCAGCGAGGCGAGTCTCCTGCAGGCCAGCAATATCAATGTTAAGACGATTGAGTTCGGCAGCAATCACAGGCCGTTTTTCTCACATCGTCAATATTGGTCAAGTCAGTGGAAAATCCTGGACACATGGTTCTCACGTTCCAGGGTGCAAGCCGCAGCTTGAGGTTTCTATTTTTATTTTTGTTTGTACCTGGTGCATTGGGTTTACAGCCTGCGATTCAGATTTTGTCCTAGCCCCTAGCACCCATTGAAGCAGGCAGGCTGTGGCGGATCAGCACCCAATTGGCCGGGGGCTGCCCAGCTTGAGGCGGGCGGTAGCTGATCAGTGACACCTGTAGGTGTCTCCCACCGTCAGAGGCAATGCGTGGCGCCCCATGTCTACGCCAACTGACAAGGACTTATAACCCGTAACAGTTGCCTCTCGCTTTGATTCCGAGACCAGTTAAGACCAGGGATGGAGTTATTGCCTCTCCATAGCACAAAGCCTGGGCTAAAATATAGAGATCTTGTGTTGCCCATGCAGCATGATCCCTCTCTCGGCCTGCCTAGTTTACTCCAGAGGAAAGATAACACCCCTACATCTGGAAAAAGACAAGCTGCAGAAGCTGCCGGATCAGCAAAGCAATGCTCTAACTGTCCGCCTGTCGGAGCTTCGATCCTAGATCAGCCGCCAACCAAGGCTTAGGGCCTGGTCTGCCCTGCCATGACATTTTGTCTTTAGCTTGCATTTCCTCGCACCAGGGTAAGGCTTGTACCCTCCCAATTGCGCTCTTCCGCCCGAAGCCGTTGGCACAATGTGGGGTGTCGGGTTTGGTAAGCGCCGCCCAACGTTCGGTGCTAACAGAAACCAGGTAGTACCGTCTACTGTTATACGGTAGCTCAGTCATATCTGACTAAGACCTGACATAAATATATATATATATTCATTCAGTAGCATGTCCTCTGCAGAACCTCGGTCCCACAACAACCTTCCGGAAAACCTCTCGATCATAAACAAGATGTCCTGCGTCCGATACACCCATCTGGAGATCATTCGCCACAACCTACACCCATCTTCTCTTTGGCCTTCCTCTTCTTCTCTTCCCTGACACATACCCCTCCATTATCGTTCTCTTAAAACTTTCGTGACGTTTGAAGTGACCAAAATATTTCAATTTTCTTTGTTTTATCATCTTTAATAGCCAACTTTCTTCAATATTCAGCGCTTGAACTATGGATGCGTTTGTTCTTTTCTTTACCCAAGAAGTTCTTAGAACTCGTCTATAACATTTATTTTCGAAGGCATTTATGCGCTGTTCAACCTGTTTAGTAAGTGTTCAGGTCTCACAGGCGTATGTTGCAATGGGAAAGATGCATGCTCTTAAAAATCTAATTTTTGTAGTTCTATCTGTCCCACTCCATAATTTATTAAGTTGTTTTAGTCTTTGAAGAGCAACTGATAGTCGTCGTTTAATTTCTTTCATAATGTCACCGTTGTTGGTAATCAATGACCCAAGATATTTAAAATTGTCCACCACCTCCAATTTATCCTCATTAACATATATTTCTTTCTCTATAGTAGTTTTATCTGTATGCATTATCTTTGTTTTTGCTATGTTAAGATATAAGTTGTGATTTTCACTCTTCAATTGGGTTGAGGATAATAGGTTTTCTATACCATTCTGTGTTGTGGATAGCAATACTGTATCATCAGCATACCGAATCTCTGGTATGTCATGACCACCGATATTTAAGGCATCTTATAGCTAACACCCTGTTTATATCATCTCTTACATTTCTCGTTATATTTTTGGCGTGAGTGGCACCTTGCAGTCTTGACAGACCAAAGTGTGTGAATTGGAATTTGGCCAAAATTCCATCTCACAATGCCTGCGCAGAGCGTCAGAGAACATGGGGTGCCCAAACGACATGTTCCCTCTCTCGGCCTTGCCTTGTTTAATCCAGAGGAAAGGGTAACCAGTACGTCTTGAACAAGGTAGGCTGCAGAAGCTGGCGGCTCAGCGTCAAACCTCCGAGACCTCTCCCCCACGAGCAGGAGGCGAACGGTGGCCAGGCCCTAAACCTTTGGGACCTGACTTAGAGGCGTTCAGCCAAATCTCGCAGGTAAAGGTCGTATACGCGCCGGACCTCTGGGCACGCACACCTGTCAATCGCAAGTGTCTGGATCTTGTAATCGTGTATTACCGTCAGACTCCCCGCCTAACTCGTGCGGCTCCCGCGACCAACGAGAATAGGCCAGCCGGAGATATTGCTCGTCTGCTGTGAGCAAATCTCCCTGCCTGCCACTGTGCGGATTTCGCGACCCTCAAGAATAGGCCCGCCGGAGATATTGCTCGTCTGTTGCGGACAAATCTCTACATCTACTTAATAAAGGAAAGAAACGATAAAAGTAGTGGTATTTCAATTTCGCTTGCGCTCCCACCTATGCTACACCCTTCATGTGTCTTCACAAGTCGGACTGGGACAGCACACATCCCTGACGGACTCCTTGCTTGATGTCAAACCAATCGGATGTCTCGCGATCTGTTCTAACCGCTGCTTGTTGGTCTAGCTAGAGTATTCTTATGAGTTGTATTACATGTGATGGAAAGCCCATATTCCTCATGATTTCCCAAAGTTTCTGATGTTGTACACAGTCAAATGCCTTTGAATAATCCACAAAACATGAGAATAGGTTTACGCATTCTCTGCACTTCTCTGTTATTAAACGCATGTTGAGAATGTGATCTCTTGTTCCTTTTCCTTGTCTAAATCCAGCTTGAACCACGATAATCTCTTCTTCCATTTTCTTACGAAGTCTTCCCATTATGATCTTTAGTAGAATTTTACTTGCATGACTGATCAGGGCAACAAATGCAAAGTTGGTGCATAATTTCAGGTTGCCCTTATTTGGTACTGGAATGAAGTTTAGTTTAGTTTAGTCTACGGATCAACATCACGGCACACGGGTGCAACCCATAAGTGCTCCTTTATCCTCCTAACTTAAACCTGAGTCTGGAGAAACTCAGCTCAGTGCACGAACTCCGTAGCACCGGCGAGGATCCTGAAAAATACTTCGGGTAGATTTTTAACTCGAAATTGTGCCCGGGCAGCGCCGTTAGGCTACTCTTTTTCGATTTCCAACTGCCAAGGGATATTTTACGTGCGCAACAATACACACGGGCGTCCTATCTCACTACCCAGAGACCAGGGGTTTATTACTAGATGTCCACGAGAAAAACTCCCGGTCATCACCGGGGCTTGAACCCGGGACCTCCAGCACTCGAGGCGGATACCATACCTCGAGACCACGCAGCCCCCATTTGAATGACGATAGGTCTCTTCCAATCTGTTGGCCCGTATACCATATGTCCATATCTTTTCACACAATACGTGATAGATGTGTATGCTTTCTTCTCCTCCCGCTTTAGTTAGTTCAACTGATACCTCATCACATCCGGGTCATTTACCATTATTCGGGTTCTTTATTGCCCATGCAATTTAATCTAATGAGGGTTCAGGTTCTGTCTCTGCTGTCATTGGTTCATCTGCCTCATTCATATCCTCAGAGCCATTCATATCATACATTCCACTGCTGTATTCCTGTCATCTTTCTAGAATTTGTTCTAGATTCTGTTCGGGCAATTCCCAACTTGTCACAGATAAAATATAATTGGTTTTGAACATTTCTTGTCAATAACTTCATTTATTTGAACATTTCATAATCTATTCCATTCTTATTATAGTGCTCTACTCTGGTTCAGAAATCTTGTATATATTGGTTTTTGTCCATTCGTGTTTTCTTTCGTATTTCTAGACTTAAAGATTTATACTTCATCCTGCTGTTATCTGTTTCACTTCCTCTTTATTTAAGTTCCCTTTGTTGTTTTATTAATTCTAACGTATCTGATGTAATTCATTGCTTATGTTGCTTTTTCTTGATTGGAATTAACTCTAGCTGCAGTTATCAAGATACGAGGGTAAGTTAATAAGTAAGCCACAAATGGCTGTAGAAAAAATAACTAAATATGATAACTTGAAACCAGTTTATTTTTACATATACATTGTCCCTTTATTTCTCAACATAATTTCCACCAACATTGATGCACTTATCCCATCGTTTTATCTGTCCTCCCAAACTGGCTGCATAGAACTGTGTGCTTTGATTTCATTTACCGGCTATCCCACAGTACTGTGTGACTTACATATTGATTCGCCCGCGTAACTTTTTCTACCCAGCTATGCACCGCTTTACGGGACAAACATTTGTCAGCATAAACACTGACTACCCATCTTGGCGGGAGACATTTCGCGAATGACACCGAAGTTGAATGTGAAGTGAAAATGTGGTTTAGACAACAGAGCACGCAGTTCTATGTAGCCGGTTTGAGAGGTCTGATAAAACTATGGGATAAGTGCATCAATGTTGGTGGAAATTATGTTGAGAAATAAAGGGGCAATGTATGTGTAAAGATAAACTGGTTTCAAGTTATTATCATATTCAGTTATTTTTCTACAGCCATTTGTGACTTACTTACTAACTTTCCCTCGTATATCTAGTATGTACTGCCAATTCATCAGGTGTCAATTCCTCCTGTGTCGACATCAAGACCTCACAACGGCTCTTCAATTCTACATTGTATACATGTGGTGTTTTCTGAGTTAAAAACGAAGTGGCCTTGGTTCTAGGGTAAGCTTTTTGAATTTAGTTTCCACATCTGCTTCTAATAACTGATGATCTGTACCACAGTCCGCACTTCGTAGGGTTTATGCTTGATCTTCATCTTCTTTGTATTAAAATATAATATATCTGGATTTTGGTAGTACCGTCTGGGGACTGCGACGTGAAACGTCTTCTTGGGTGTTGTTTATAAAGTGTGTTGGTTATCGTTAACTCATTTTATGCGCAAAATTCAATTAATTTGTCATCTGCATCATTTCTATTTCCCAATACAAATTTTCTTACAACGTGTCTCTGATGTTCAGCTCTTCTTGTACCTACTTTTGCATTAAAATCTCCCATTATTATTGCTATGTCATTACGACCATTTTGATGTAATATGTCTTGCAGTGTGCTGTAAAATTATTCAATTTGTCCCTCCGCTGTTGTTGAAATAGGTGCACATATTTGTATGAGAGTCTTTTTTATGGCCTTCGAGTCTGGTAGTCAGGATTCTACCACTAACCGTATTGTATCCAATTAAAGCTTTTGCAGCGGTTTTATTTAAACAAAATGCAACTCCGCTCTGGCCTCGGACATCTCTACCAGATTATATGAAAAGACTTCAATTTTCAGTTATAAAATGCCCCTTGCCGCTCCAGCGATGTTCCCGAATTCCTTAAATTTGAATATTCAACCTCTTAATCTCATCACATACTATCTAAAGCTTTCCCTCATACAAACTTCTCACATTACACGTTCCTAGATTCACTCTCCTTCTTAGTCTAAAACATGGAATTTCCTTGGTAACACCGTCGGGATTAACTCCGTCATCACGATTACGAGTACTGGCACTGTGTCACATTCTTCCCCAGTGTTATCTCGGTGGTAGAGGAGACTACTGCAACACACATTGTGTTCATTACGGATTCAAAGAATATGCTTAGCAAGGTGGAGAAAGGAATGTTTCGTGTGGAATGGCTCTCGTCGCTTCAGAGGTCACAGATTGTGAGAATTGTATGGATATTTTGCCCTGGCCATGCGGGTGTACGGGGGAATGAACAGGCTGATAGGCTAGCAGGGATTGCACCTCTTGTTGGTATCTTGCCTATGGACAAGGGGGAGGTGGTCGTGCGCTTGTGGGACCAGGTGGAGAAGGCGGAGGAACAGATTGAGAACCCATATGTGGAAAGAATGAGAATGCGGGGGATCGGCAGGGGTTCTGGAAGAATCTCAAACCTGAGAGTGAAGACCAGGAGAACATTTAATCAGATAGCGGTGGCAACGATTAGTAGTATGACTCTTCGTTGGCTGTTGAACGAGGGGACTGAGCACGTATGGGAATGTCCTGAGAGCAGTGATGTCGGTTCTTGACTCAACTCAACTCAACTATCTGATCTGCCTGGCCTAAATGTCTCACCACCAGATCCCTTTCTTATTATGTTTTCTTTTATGTTTGTTACGTTTCGTGGCAAGTTGTGCAGAAGATAGTTTGCCGTTGCCTTCTGGACAGTGAATGTACTAGTCGGTGGCTATAGCCTTTATCTCTACTGATGAGATCATCTGCCTATCGTCACAGAGTGCAGACCATAACCAAAAGCAATATGTCGGCTGCACTCACACTCCATCCACCATCTGCTGTCGTGGCTTCACGTAACCCTGATTTTGGATATATATATGTCTCATCTCATATCATCTCATCACGTTCCTCTTGTACATTGCGGTGTCGAGGTGAAGTATAAACAGCGGGAGAGTGCCCGCTTATGGGCTTCATGTATCGATATTCCCATGGACTGTTATTCCCTGCGTCCATCGTTTTCCTCTGGTTATATATATATATATATATATATATATATATATATATATATATATATATATATATATATATATATATATATATATATATATATATAAAAGTTCGATTAACGTCGCCGTCGGGACCATGGATGTGACGGATAACGAATAGACGAATCGTCTTCTTAAAGACAGAATAGATGTGGCATGCAGTCAAGAGACATACCTCAACGCCAATCGCAAATTCTCAGTCAGAGGTTATCAGGCCACACGTTTCGATCGCGAAGGACACAAAGGAGGAGTTCTAAAACTTACACGAAAACAATACATTGCAGCGAAGTATGTGTGATCTCTGACAACCAAACGGAAATTATAGGTGTTGATATAATGATAAAGGACGTGAAAATATGAATTTACAATCTGTACTGCCCAGCAGATAAGGACCTTACACTCTCAAACGTGAAAATAACTGACAAAACTGCATTATTGTCGGAGACTTTAATAGCCGTTCAGAAAGATGGGGATACCCAGATACTGACAAAAGAGGAGATGAAGTGGAGGACTGGGAAAAAGACTCAAATCTCCATCTACTCAACAAAGCGGATGACACACCGAGCTTCTACTTCAGAAGATGGTTTACTAATTCTATGAATATGGAGTATGTTCCACAGGAGCAAAAGCCTTTGCCCCGCTGGAAAATACAAACGAGCAGATTGGGACAGATTTGCTATACTAACAGACACATATTGTGAAAACATGAAGCATATGGTGGAAAGTCTAAACAGAGGAATAATACACACGGCCATTGAATCTATTCCAAGAGGAGCAAGGAAAAATTACAAACCATACTGGACTGAAGACCTACACATTTTGGAGGACAACGTTGAAGATGCCAGGAAGACAACAGAGAGAGAACAAACAACTGAAGCGAACATCTCGCTCAAAGCCATCTCAGCTAAATATAAAAGAACAGTAAATCAAATAACAAGAGATTGTTGGAGGGAAAAAACAGAAAACCTGAAACTTTGATATGGATGGAAACAAACTATGGAAACTAGTGAAAGCCATGAACAATGAAGGAACTAGAAACAAACAAATAGCAATTAAACAAGGAAATGCCTTGCTTACAGGAAAAAAGGTTGCAAATGCACTAATGGAACACTATGCCAATGCAAACCACATTGATATTACAACCGAACAGAAGAAAGCAATCAAAGATAAACAGATACAGCATAGTAATACAGAGACAGCAGCAGAATATATGGTGGCAAATCTAACAATGGAAGAAATGGAACAGGCAATACCTTAAAAAAAAAAAAGAGAAATCACCAGGAAAGGATGGAATCACAAATGAAATGCTAATAGGACTATGCACTAAGGTAAAAAAGAAAGTACTAGCAGTTCTAAATTACAGCTGGAAGAGAGGAATAGTCCCACAGGCATGGTAGAAAGCTATACTAATACCAGTCCAAAAGAAAGGAAAAGACCTGGAAGAACCAAATGGCTCTCGACCTACCAGTCTACTTAGCTGTGTAGGGACATTAATGGAATGGCAGGCTAACATGGACATCTGAAGAATATATTAGTACAGCTAACAGCAGAATACAGCAAGCCTTATTAGCGCTAGAGGGCTGGTCAAAATCATGGCAAGTGGGGAGAAAACAACATGCACAATGTTCTCCCTCTCAAATAAAACTCAGCAACCTAAGCTGGTATTGAATGGACAACTATTGCGCCATGAAGAAAATCAAATTCCCGCAGACGTCGGATGTGTCGGTCTAAAAGCTCAAGAAGGCAGCTCTGCTGTAAACACAGAACGCAATCACGTCCACACACACACACACACACACACACACACACACACACACACACACACACACACACACACACACACACACACACACACACGACTGACACGACACACACAACGAAGAAGAAGAAGAAGAAGAAGAAGAAGAAGAAGAAGAAGAAGAAGAAGAAGAAGAAGAAGAAGAAGAAGAAGAAGAAGAAGAAGAAGAAGAAGAAGAAGAAGAATAGACGAATAACATAAATCTCTTAATACGTATGTACAGCGGGATTTGGTCGAAGGTTGAAATAAAATCCTTTGAAAGTGAATACTACATACATATTGTACTAATTTTAAAAACTATCCATATACACTTTAATATGAAAGTAGCAATATACATAATTGCATTGTAATATTACCTACGTTAATTTTGCCCTCTAAAAGTACTGGAGAGTTTTGATCATAGACCATAACTTTATGAAGGGAAAATCCCAACTGCACCTCCACGTGGTAGAGGATGGAAACAAACCACGGTGTGGCTAACACAGCTCTGAGGACCGAGTATCCACCGGAATAAGTGGACAACTCTGCAGCTGAGCAGAGCAGGGCACTCACTTGTCCTGATAGTCGGAAATGACTGTCAAAGGCAGAGTTAAAAGACCACCATGTGAATGTGGAAGGCAAGGGGAAACCACCACATTATCCTCCTAAGATTTCATGGCGACACACATTTCAGAAATAGTGAACGACGTTAATGGCATTCTTAGGACATCCTCGTCCGGTAGGGACAGTCATGAGCCACAGGTGACACCAGACCGTCATCCAGCCACTGATGGCAAAACTAAAACTATAACTAAACTAAATAAATTTAGAGTAGGAACATGAAATGTTAGGACATTAAATGGACTAGGAAAGTTAAACAATGTTTTAAGAGAAATGGAAAACATGAAAATGAATATACTAGGCATAAGTGAGATGAGATGGAAGGGATCTGGCAAAATTATAACCGACAAACACACAATAATTTATTCTGGAGGGGACACACATGAAAAAGGTGTAGGAATAATATTTGATGAAAAAACAGCCAAATCTATGAATGGATACTGGTGTATTTCAGATAGAGTTATAATGGTCAAAATCAAAGGCAAACCAATAGATATAAATATTATACAAGTATATGCACCAACAACAAGCAGTAGTGAAGAAGAAATACAACACTTTTACGATGAAACAGAAATGGCAATAGCTCAAATTGGATCACAAGAAATAAAAATAATACTGGGAGATTTTAATGCAAAAGTAGGAAAGGGAAAAATCGAGGATATAGTGGGGAATTACGGTTTAGATACAAGAAATGAACGAAGAGAGAAACTAATAGAATGGGCAAATATTAATGATATGATAATTGGAAACACGGGGTTTAAACACCATAAAGACGACTATACACATGGAAAAGCCCTGATATGAAAATACGCAACCAAATTCACTATAATACTTATTAATAAAAGATTTAGAAATGCATTAACTAATGTAAAGACAATGCCTGGTGCTGATGGTAATAGTGATCATGTACCACTATATGGACAAATAAAAGTAAGATTAAAGAGAGGGAAAAATGGTTAAGAACCTGAGACTTAATAAAGAGGTTCTGAAAATAGATAAAGAAATTCAAGAACAATACAGAGTGACTGTGAAAAATAGGTACAATGCAATAGCTAAAATACAGAGTATAAATGATCAATGGGAAATGTTAAGGGACTCCATTCATCAAACTAGCAAAGAAATATTGCCGGAGAGAAGCCAAAAAGCTAAAAAAAAATGGATGAATGAAGAAATCTTAATGTTGATGGACAAAAGGAAACAGAATAAAAATGACAAACAAGAGTATGCTAAGATGAATAAAGAAATAAGAGATAAATGTGTGAAGGCAAAAGAAAGTTGGTTAAACGAGCAATGCAAACAAATTGAATTAAATTCCATTAAAGATCAAAAAAGTATGCACAGACAAATAAGTGAGCTCACAGGAAGAAAAATAAGAATAAATACAGGGTGTTTGAAATCAAAAACAGGAAAGATATTATTGGAGGACGGTGCTATAATGAAGAACTGGAATGAATATATAAGAGAATTATATAATGGAGAAAGGGAAGAATTAGCAGAAGAAAGTGACTTAGAATGCCCATCTATTCTAAAAGAAGAAGTCGCTGACGCTATGAAACATAGAAGAAAGGAAAAAACAGCTGGGCCAGATGAAATCACAGTAGAAGAATTAGAAGTATTGGGAGAATTTGGGGTAGATATATTAACCAAAATGCTAAATGATATTTACAACAGTGGATATTTACCGAGCGATATGGTAAAATCTGTATTTATAGCAATACCAAAGAGACCAGGAGCAATTGAATGTGAAGATTTTCGAACAATTAACCTCATAGACCATGTCACTAAGCGTCTACTAAGAATTATAGTGAGAAGAACATGAAAGAAAATAAAAATGGAAATTAGTGAAGAACAGTACGGTTTAATGGAAGGAAAGGGTACAAACAATGCAATATATATGTATGACGAACACTAATAGAAAGGTCAATAGAGAAACAGAGGGACATATATTTATGCTTCATAGATTATACTAAGGCATTTGATAAACTAAAACATGATGAGCTGATTAAAATGTTGGAAGATATCAACATTGATGGGAAAGATTTAAGAATAATAAAAAAATATATACTGAAACCAAGTAGCAGCAATTACAATGGGAAATAAAGAGGGTAGTTACGAACAGATAAAGCTAGGAGTACAACAGGGGTGTGTCTTGTCACCCGATCTCTTCTCCCTATATAGCAAAGTAATAATGAGAGAGATCAAAGAGAAGCCAGGAATACTAATCGGAGGATACAATATAATCAATATACGCTATGCAGATGACACAGTATTGGTGGCGGATAATGCAACAGACCTACAACAATTATTGGACATTGTAGAATCAGAGAGTGCACAGAAAGGACTCTCCTTGAATATCAAGAAAACAGTAACAATCGTGATATCAAAGAAAATGGGGACCCCAAAATGTGACATAGAAATAGAAGGGGAAATTCTCAACCAAGTGGATAATTTTAAACACCTAGGAGCACTTATAACATCGGATGGAAGACGTGCTACAGAGATTAAGAGCAGAATACGGCAGGCAAAAGCCGCATTTCAGAAAATGAAGAGTATCTTATGCAATAAGTCGCTATCAATGAATGTAAGAAATAGAGTGCTAAAATGCTATATAGAGCCAGTTTTTCTGTATGGCAGCGAATCTTGGAATGTAAATGAACAAATTAGGAAGAACTTAGAAGCAACAGAGATGTGGTTTTTAAGACGAATGTTGGACTGCCAGAGTAACTAACAACGATTGCCTGAAAGAGGCTAATGAAACTAGAACACTATATACAACAATAAGAAAGAGACAAACAGCTTTCTTTGGTCATGTGATGAGAAGAGAGGCATTGGAGAACATCGTGACAACTGGAAAGATCGAGGGGAAGAGAGGCAGAGGCAGACCAAGAGAAATGATGCTGGGCGGATTGAGACGGTGGCATGGAGGAATATCATCAGCAGATTTGATCCAGAACACCAAAGACCGAGATCTGTGGAGAGTCATGAACGCCAACGCCAGCCGGCACCTGATGGTACACATTTGGGTCTAGCACCATTTACACAACACGTCTGGTGGTTTTAATAGGGGTCATTGTTTTTTTTTCCTTACAGGCCATGATTCAGGGCAACCAGATACTAATAATGGCTGAGGCTCGCAACATTTCCTCCACATGTTTTAGATACACTAAGATGAAATACATACAAACATACATGCGCGCGCGCGCGCGTGTGTGTGTGTGTGTGTGTGTGTGTGTGTGCGTGTGTGTGTGTGTGTGTGTGTAAACATGCAAATGAACATGTTTAACTCACTAACTATTTCCAATTGTTTGCTTACGGTTGACCGTCCAATTTGGCAAGTGAACAGAAGTCCCTGGAAACACATTTAGATAATAGTCTAAGACAATTAATACATTATTGTTAAGTAATTTGGACCATGTTATTTTCGGTACAATGAAAATTGCCCGAATTTTACCAGCCTCAATAATATCTGTTATATACAATGCCTGAAGCAAAAAGCGACTACACAAGTCGACGAGAGACTAGTTTATTCTGTAAAAATGTTTGCTGAGTTTTATAACCATTCATAAACAAATCTGCAATGGCCTTACGGTGAATTTGTTGAGAGCTTATCCTCTTTTAACAGTTGACAGTCTAAAGAAGAAGAAGAAGAAGAAGAAGAAGAAGAAGAAGAAGAAGAAGAAGAAGAAGAAGAAGAAGAAGAAGAAGAAGAAGAAGAAGAAGAAGAAGAAGAAGAAGAAGAAGTGGAGGAGGAGGTGGAGGGGGAGGCGGAAGACGAGGAGGAGGAGAAGGAGGAGGAGAAGAAGAAGAAGAAGAAGAAGAAGAAGAAGAAGAAGAAGAAGAAGAAGAAGAAGAAGAAGAAGAAGAAGAAGAAGAAGAAGAAGAAGAAGAAGAAGAAGAAGAAGAAGAAGAAGAGTTGAGTTGAGTTGAGTCAAGAACCAACATGACTGCACTCAGGACATTCCCATACGTGCTCAGTCCCCTCGTTCAACAGCCAGCGAAGAGTCATACTATAAATCGTTCCCACCGCTATCTGATTAAATGTTCTGGTCTTCACTCTCAGTTTTGAGATTCTTCCAGAACCCCTGCCGATCCCCCGCAATCTCATTCTTTCCACATATGGGTTCTCAATCTGTTCCTCCGCCTTCTCCACCTGGTCCCAAAAGCGCTCGAGTACCTCCCTCTTGTCCATAGGCAAGATACCACCAAGAGGCATTCCCTGCTAGCCTATCAGCCTGTTCATTCCCCCGTACACCCGCATGGCCAGGGCAAAATATCCATACAATTCTCACAATTTGTGACCTCTGAAGCGACGAGAGCCATTTCCACACGAAACATTCCTTTCTCTACTTTGCTAGCATATTCTTGGAATCCGTAATGAACACAATGTGTGTTGCAGTAGTCTCCTCTAGCCACTGTGATGCCGCTGTTACTGCCTCCACCTCCATTCTCATGCTGGAGGTCGTAGTCTCATATGCCAGGCTCTCCTTTTTCAAGACTCGCTCATTAGCCTTTCCAATAAAGCCCCAGCCACTACGTCTGTTTCTCACCACTGACCCATCGGTGTAGATGACTATGTCAGCTTGATGTGCTGCTCTGGATCAGCTGTTGCACTTCAAATTCAATGCGGCCCGCTGCCCATTCTCTGCATTCACGACCCAGTGTTATTATTACATTGTGCCAGTCCGTCATGTTATCCGGAACTTCAACTCACTCTCTTTCACGAGTGATGGTCTCTAGATCACACACCTGACGTCATAGAAAGTTCTGCCTGTGCAATCCAGGACCTGCCTCGTCTTAGTCTATGGCCCTTTACCATATTCAATGCTGCATGCAGCGGGTGATCAGTGCTACTCTCAAGTACCATTTGGCCTGAAGAAAGAAGAAGAAGAAGAAGAAGAAGAAGATGAAGAAGAAGAAGAAGAAGAAGAAGAAGAAGAAGAAGAAGAAGAAGAAGAAGAAGAAGAAGAAGAAGAAGAAGAAGAAGAAGAAGAAGAAGAAGAAGAAGAATTAATGTAGCGCTGATGTTAAAATTAATTCTTGTTTAAATATAACGCTTTCATTCCAAATGATGATGTTATGCGATGCCGCGGGTAATGTATGCGGTGAAATACGCAGCAGTATTCAATCTATCAATCATGTGCCATGCCGGAAAGCGTGGGCGGTCATGACTCGCCATTTCACTCGATCACCAACGTCGTGGATCAGCTCAGTGTTCCTGTCTCGTCCATGCCATGTGGCCAAGCCATCCAGGTATATTCCTCTTGGTCTTCCTCTTGGTCTGTTCCCTTCGATCTTGCCAGTTGTCACTAAGTTCTCCAATCCATTTCTTCTCATAACATGTCCAACAAATTTCGACTGTCTACGTCTAATTTCTCTAATAAATTTACGATTTTCATTTGTCTCCTGTAGTACTTGGTCATTGGTTTTTCTTTCTGTCCATGGTATTCTTTGCATTTTCCTCAGAAACCAGATTTCTGCAGCCATCAGATGTTTTTCAGCTTGACTGCACATTGTCCAAGTTTCACATCCATACAAAACAACAGGCTCAATGTATCCCCTCAACACTCTTTTTCTCGTTTCAATTGACATCTTTTTATTGGTCAGAATGTTTTTCATCTTGCTAAAGGCTACTTTCGCCATGGCGATTCTTGTTCTAATCTCTTCAAGGCATTTCCCATGTTATGACTGTTCCGAGATAATTGTACCAATTCACTTGTTGAAGGATATTCCCATTTACTTGTAAACTACATTGTGGTACTTCGTTCTTCCTAGTGACGACCATATCCTGTGTCTTCTTACAATTTAATTCCAACCCCAGCTGCTCACTGCGTACAACAACTGCTTCTACTAATTGTTGTAGATCTTGTGCATTGTCTGCAGTCAATACTGTATCATCTGCATATCTAATGTTATTGATGTTTCGTCCTCCAATGCTGATTCCATTTATATCTTCTACATTTTTAACATATTTTCACTGTACAGGGAAAAATGATCTGGAGACATTATACATCCCTGCCTAACACCTCTCTTAATAGGCTAATATAGTCCCACATCATCAATCCTTATGGCAGCTTGTTGTTTCAATATATGTTTTTTATAAGGCTAATGTCTTTCCCATCAATTTGTAGATCTGCAAGCATATCTACCATGTTGACATGTCTTACTCTATTGAAAACTTTTGTGTAGTCAATGAAGAAAAGATATCTTTAGTTACTTCTATAGAACGTTCAATTATTGTTCTCAGCATGTACACATCATTTACTGCACCGTTGCCTTCTACAAACGCACATTGCTCTTCTCCTATTTCGGGTTGTAACTTCTCCCTAACTCTAATTCTCAGCAAAATATTCGTGATGTGGCTCATTATACTAATTGTTCTATGTTGATCACATTTCAAGGCTCCTGGTTTCTTTTTGATTGCAATAAATACAGAATTACACAATTCGTGAGGTATATCTCCAGTATTATATATTGTGTTCAGAAGTCTGGTGACTTGTGAACATTCTGAGCCCCCATCTTCAAAATTGATGGTCCATCATTATTATTTCGAATATCATACTGTTTTTCTATGTTATTATCATAAAGCTTTTCATATAATCTGACCATTATGTAAAATATTATCTCCTTCTATTATGCTTTTTCCCTCTTTTGTTTTTAGGCAGCCTGCTGATGTACGTGTTCTTTTATTAGTAAGCTACTGAATTCTTTTGTGTATTCATTTGATATTTTTACTGTTGTGTTGTTTTCCAATTTATATGCAGTTTTTCTTAAGCCATGCTTCTTTTGCCTCCTTTCATAATGTTCTGCCTTTTCTGTGAAATTCTTCATATTTGGCAGGATTATTTTTATTGTGTCTTCTTGTTTCCATTAGTTGTAAAAATTCTTCAAGCATACATTTCTTACGACCTACTTTAATTTTGGAATAGTTGTTTTGCAGCCAAACTGATAGAATTCTTCAACATTTCACACTGGGCATATCCATCTTGACATATGATCACTAGATAAGAATGTATATCATATCTGTTCTTTACTTCTACGTTAAAATTGTCTTCTTTTTTTTTCAATCTACACAGATCTCAGATATTTAGTGTTTCCTGGTGAATACTTGACTTTCTTTAACTTTATCCTCAATGTTCCTGTAATAAATCTGTGATCACTGTAATATTCAGCATTTGGAACTGTTTTTGCGATTGTTAATGCATTTCTAAACCTTCTGCTTATCAGGATGTAATTAATCTGGTTTCTAATTCTGCTATCAGGACACCTCCATGTCCATAATCTTCTAGGATGTTGTTTAAACCATGCGTTTCCTGCAATCATTTCCTGCTCTTTTGCCCATTCTACAAGTCTGTATATTCTTCCCTTTCGGTCTCCCAAACCATGGTTGCATACTGTGCATCCATCGCCTTTATTTCCCATTTTGCATTGAAGTCACCCATTATAATATTTTCCACTGAATTTTTACATTTCTTCAAAGCAGACTCCATGTCATTAAAAAATTCCTCTATGTTATATTCCCTGCATTTTCCTGTTGGGGCATATATTTGAATGACGTTTATGTTAAAAGGAACAATATCGACATGAAAATCCTGAGGAGAAAATTCATTCAACATGGGAATATGTAAAACTTAGCATACTGATTGCAAAACCAACTTACCAGTGAAGGGAAAAAAGAAAAAGCAAATATGCATAATCGATAAAATCTTGAGCAAAATGACTCACAGAAAGAAAACAAAGAGCACATCAGACTATATATATATATATATATATATATATATATATATATATATATATATATATATATATATATATATATATATATATATATATATATATATATATATATATATATATATATATATATATATATATCTTATATATAAAAGAGACTGTATGTGGGTGTGTGTGTCCTTTATGCGTTCGCGAACGGTCCATCCGATTGAGATGAAATTTTCTACACGTCTTCCTCTCATTCCCGCGCTGCCAACTGTGATATTTTTTAGTGTGAAATCGGCTACTTACTTAATATTATTTAATTTTTCATTTTTCATTATAATTTCTATATAGCAAGGGGACTTAACTCTAGAAAAGTTATTTCAAGGGGCATAACTTTTAATAACTTTTCTGTATACCTTATAGTCATATTGTTGCATCGTTTTCAAAGATTTATAAACTCTTTGTCTATAGTTATGTACAGGCATATGAGTTATAATAAATAATGATACAATCTTTAAGGCATTTTCAAAGTTTTAATAAAAATAATGCATAATGCATAACATTGTAACTCATCTTTTTATGCTTAAGAAGTTATCTACAGTCATGTAGGTGATTAGAAACAGTTTTCATTAAAAATAATGGATGGTGTGTGGAAGGACATTCTTTTAAGTTACTTTTTGTTTGTTGTATGAATTTAATGAGACGCTACCCGCCAGGAGCTGGGCGAAGCCACGCCGGGTAAGATAGATAGACAGACCCACCTTTTCGCTGCAGTTATCTACAGGCATATGCGTTATAATCCTCCTCCTCCTCTCCCCTCCTCCTACCCTCTTCCTCTTCCCCTCCCCCTCCTCCCTCCTCCTCCTCCATATTTCTCCTCCTCCTCCCTCCTCCTCCTCCTTCCTCCTCCTCCCTCTTCCTTCTCCTACCTCTTCGCCCTCCTCCCTTCTCCTAATCACTCCTCTTCCTTCCTCCTCCCTTCTCCTCCTCTCGCCTCCTAATCCCTCCTCCTCCTACCTCCCCCTCCTCCTACGTCCTCCCACTCATCCCTCCTCCTAACTCCTCATCCTCCCTTCTCCTCCTCCCTCCTCCTTCCTCCTCTTCCTCCCTCTACCTCCTCCCTCCTCCTCCCTCCACATCCCTCCTATTCCCTCAACATCCCTCCTCCTCCTCCCTCCTCCTCCCTCCTCCTCCTCCCCTCCTTCTCCTCCCTCCTCCTTCTCCCTCCTCCTTCCCCCTTTTCCTCCTCCCTCTTCCTCCCTCCTCCTCCTCCCTCCGCCTTCTGCCTCCTCCTCCTCTCTCCTCCTCCTCCCTCCTCCTCCATCTCCCTCCTCCTCACTCTCCTCCTCCCTCGTCCTCGTCCCTCTCCTCCTCCTGCGTTCTTCTCCTCCCTCCTTCACCCTCCTCCTCCTTCTTCTTCGTCCTCCCTCCTCCTCCCCCTCCTCCCTCCTCCTCCCTCTTCCTCCTCCTCCCTACTCCTCCTCCCCCTCGTCCTCCTCCCTAAGACTCCTCCCTAAGACTCCTTCCTCCTCCCTCCTCCTCCCTCCTCCTCCTCCTTCCTCCTCCCTCCTCCTCCCTCCTCCTCCTCCCTCCTCCTATCTCCTCCTCCTCCCTCCTCCTCCTCTCTCCTCCTCCTAATCCCTCCTCCTCCCTCCTATTCCTCATTACACCTCTTCCTCCCTCCTCCTCCTTCCTCTTCCCTCCTCCTCTTCTACTCCTCCTTTTTCATCTTCTGCTGCTGCTGCTGCCGCCGCTCCATTTACCCAAGTTAATTGTTGGGGGAAGTTGTAAAGATCTTTCAAGTGCTCTTTCTAATGCTTTTTGTAAGTTGGTCTTCGTTTATCTAAGGTTGTTCTAACTGCAACCAATAAATGATTAGACAGACAGACAGACAGACAGACAGACAGACAGACGGACGGACAGACAGACAGACAGACAGACAGACAGACGGACAGACAGACAGACAGACAGACAGAACTGGTATAGACTGGTAAGGACAGCAACTCAAGAAGAAGAGTCTGGGAGAACAGGAAGCTTACTGCCAAGTTGGGGAGAACAGGAAGCTTACTGCCAAAACAAAAGTCCTTGTCTATCCTTAGTACTCTTCTTTATAGCAGTGAAGCCTGGACACCTTACTTACACCAAAAGAAACGTCTAGACGGCTTTCATATGCAAAAAATTCTTGGTATTACGTTGCAAGACAAAATCACAAATACTGAAGTATTGGAATGATCGGGTTGTGTGACGGTTTATTTTAGTCTTTATAAACTTAGATGGATAGGACATCTTAGGAGAATGGATGATGGTAGTGTGGTATAACGGACATTCTCAAACAGTTTGCAAACAGATGCATACAACGTTGCAGAGAACGTTTCGGGCGGCGTTTCTAAGAAATGCCGTTTCACGAGGTTTTGTTTAACATTACCTTAAAAGGAGACGACTGTCGCACCGCTCGAACAAAGGGAAATGTTTCGCCGTTAGCTCAAAATAGATATGTTAGAGGGCTAATAAACCCGGGGATAGGCGAAGATTTGTCACTTGAGTCTGAGCATCGACCTAGTCAAGATGTAGTGTTAAGAAGTGATTGTTACCTAACTGTGCCTTCTGTGGGCTATGGTAAGCTAATAAGTCTTTTTGAATGTAATACCTGTATTTTATGATAAATAGAAAATATGTATTTGATGTAAATTTTGGTGAAGTTGATAACTACATAATTACTTCTTGAAAAGATAGCCTGAATTTCGATTCTGCAGAAATAATGTCAATGCCACTCCTGCGAAGTCCTATGCTTACCTTGTTATCCTGCTATGATGCTAATATCTTTGGGGAAAACCTATTCCCACTATCATCTGAGTTTGAAATGCAGAAACTCTGTTCACTCTAATTTCATATCTGAACCAAGATTCTCTAGAATTATGGAACTGCCTGTGCTAAGACATTTAGTGAACACTTGTGTACTCAAGGGTGCATTCTTATAATTCATACATGTAAACCTACATATCGTGTGTGAATCATGTTGTGACCTGTTTAAAGAATAGGCAGGAAAATTGGTGTGATGGTTTTGTCTATGAGTATGATCTCATAGAAGACGAGAAGTGGATACCCTATGTGTTCAGATAACTTGGCGCATCAGCGTGTCATGTTAGCAACGCCCATTGTGGGGAAGCATAAATGACCATGAGTTTATGTTCAAGTTAAATCGTGCAGTGTTTGGTGCTATAAGAAGAATGAGAGAACCCCCCCCCCCCCCTCTGTTACCAGAGGGAAATGGGTAGAGGGAGGATCCATAATCCGTGGGTGATTACTACATTATTCTGGAGCAAGATTATATGTGTTCTCTCATAAATACGTGGTTCCCAATGCAATGGGAGAGTGTGTATTTCGTGGTGTTTTTGTTTGTCTTGTAGTGGTCGTCGTGTCTGATCGTGACATGTTGTAACGTCAGTTAGATTTTATAGTCACGAAACCCCAGACCAACATACGGCTAGGGTACAGACAATAACTAGACCCCCCCCCCCCCTCGCCAATCGGGGTTAGGGACAGCTTAATTCACAGAGAGAAAAGGTGAGGGAACGCCACCCCTTCCCCATTCCTGTATTTTTTTTATGTTCTCTGTGTGTGTTTGTTCCAATGACAATTGATACGCTGTCAAATATACATACGTTTTTTTTTTTTTTCATCTTAAAGGCCCTGAAGGAAAGCACAGATTTGCGAAGGGAAACATTGGCCTATACAATATTATGGTAAAACAAGAGAGGCGGGACCAGACTGTGTGTGGAGAAAGTATTCCCAAATGGTACTCGAAAAGGGAAACAACTCATCTTATAATTTCCCACGACAGCTGGAAAGGCAAATCTCAGTTACCTCCTTTTGCAGTTCCGCATTTCTAGCATTTGTCAAGCAAATCTATAGAAGTGAGATTGCTTCGACAGTGGATCCTACCTACCACAAAATGTCTTTAGAAGAGAATTCGTGCGCTGTGCAGCTTGAGACAAGAGCTGGTACCGAAGAGTGGATCAGTGACCACTAATTTCGTCTGCAAAGCTTGGACAGGTAACACTCAAATTCCTGTAGGTGGTTATGAATTCCAGCCTATATCTGGGATCAGGGACGGCAATCTACCTTGTATGCAAGTCGTACAAACACTGTTGGGATTCTACCTTTGCCGACAAAAACGAAGAGTAAGAACTCACATGTGATTGGATGGGCCGCTCGAATACTTACAACCAGCCAGTACAGAACGCCCATTACCTAGTCCTGACTCCATGAGCTAATATCATGAGTGCTAAACAGCCATTGGTAGAATTACCATTTCAAATGCAGATTCACGTTACTCTAAAGACATCTAACAAGTGAAGGTAGCCCCTAGGAAACATGCCGACATCATCATCGTGTATCATCATCATCGCATAGCGGAAAAAAAATCTTAGACAGTGCCTACGTCTATTTGTTATGTTCCACCCGCAATTGGATTACACCGCAATATTCCAGCATTCCCATTTCTTATAGATGATCCAGTCATAGGAACTATAAGACAGTGTTATATCCATTTGTAAAGTCCATCAAGAATGAAATTACCCCCCCCCCCCCTCATCGATGGAAAGCTTTATAGAAGAGACTGTTCAGTATCGTCATATCCTGTTCGTATAATGGAGCTCAGGTTCAGTGAATTTTCAAGCTCTGTGTTGGGTTGACAGTACCTCGTTCTTGAGTACAGAATTTTCCAACTCCAAAAGTTTTAATTAGGAGAACGATCTAAGCCACAATCATGTACCAAAGGAATGGACTGTTTTCCGTAGTTAGAGATGGTTTAATACATGTAATATGGTTAGTGTGATGACATATATTACGGTATTTACTATAGATGGTTATTCTTGAGACGAACCCATTCCAGATATTGGTGTTAATATTATGGTGGGAAATTGGTTGTGGGGTCTGTGTTTTGTTGTGAGATCTGTGGGAGCACAGGGTGAGCTACACAGAGGATGGTTTATTTTGTTATTATGTTTTGTTGATTTAGGAATGCAGAGATTTTAGAGTTCACATAACTAACTATGAAATCTATATTAAAAGCTATAGTTAGAACCAAGAGTTGTACTTACTGTCTTGTGAAGGTTGTTACAACGTAACGTTATTGTGGGGATATATGTCACTGTTAATTTAAGAACGTGAGAGTTAATGTGGGGAGGTCGAACGTACGTGGCCTACTAATTCAGATAGAGGATCTTATTCCCTTGAAGGCTATGGCAACTGACCTGACTCTCAATATCTTCTCCAGGTGATTAGCCTTATTAGGGTGAATTTGACAGGTATCTACTTCTGCCTAGTCTCATCCTTTTGAGGAATAGAGCTTTAAGTCTAGTTTTCCTGGATAATACATGAAGGAAGAGAACCATATATCATTTCTTATATCTTGGATCCAGGCTATATACCCCTAGGCACAAAATTCAGATATTCTATAATAATACCTTCTCACAGGTAGAATACCAAAGGACATCTTTTTTGGTGAATTACATATGGGTAAGAGATCTCAGGGTCGGCCTCTACTTCGAAACAAATATGTGTGTAAGCGGGACATGACTGATACAGGCATTAATAATGCACATTGGGAGCAAGTGGCCGCTAAACGTGTTGCATGGTGTTAATATTATGGTGGGAGTACACACAAATATGTGTGTAAGCGGGACATGACTGATACAGGCATTAATAATGCACATTGGGAGCAAGTGGCCGCTAAATGTGTTGCATGGGGGGCAAACATAAGAAAAGGAATAAAGGCAAGGGAGAAAATTATTGCAGATAAGTCACACACCGAGTGCGTGAGATGTAAGATGGTGCATGATAGTGGAAATGATCACGTGTTCACATGCACCCACCGTGGACGAACATTTACAGCGTGAATTGGCCTTATCAGTCACATTCGCTACCAGCCATGGGTAATAGTTATTATGCCTGGTTGTAGCACAAACTATCGTCTGTTAAGACGGCAAGGTGTCAATGAAATGAATATATATATATATATATATATATATATATATATATATATATATATATATATATATATATATATATATATATATATATATATATATATATATATATATTAATAGACAGAGAAATACGTCACATATGCAGAGTTGCCGAAGGAGGGAGGTTGCAGAAATAAATCCAAAGAACTAAAGGATCTAGAAATAATACACAACTCGAAAGAATTGCAGGAAGATATAAAAAGGATTTACAAAGAAGAAAACTAATACAACAGTAAATGGTTATATAAGAGGTAAATGTTGATACATTATCTAATATAATACCGATATAATAAAAAAGATGGACATAGTACACATAAGATGTATTCTGGGACAGCAGGGTCAATAAACCAACATTGTATAATATTCAAGATGAACCAACCATATTAAAGGTTTAAGTAAAGAGAGCTATTAAAAAGATGAAAGAAGGGAAGGCTGCAGGTCCCGAAAAGATAACGGCAGAGATGATAAAATTATTATCCATCTTTGGCAGTAATACGATCACCTAATTATTTGATGATATATATTTAATACAAGGTACATTCCCAAGGATTTGAGCACATCCATTTTCATTACACTATGCTTATTTGTCGTAGGGCCTGTGTGTCTCTGTATGTGTATCACTGGCACCTTGCCATCTTTACAGACGATAGTTTGTAAGGGATGGAGTTACTGCCTCTCCATAGCACAAAGCCTGGGCTAAAATGTAGAGATCATGTGTTGCCCATGCAGCATGATCCCTCTCTCGGCAAGCCTAGTTCACTCCAGAGGAAAGGTAACACCTCTACATCTGGAAGAAGACAAGCTGCAGAAGCTGTCGGATCAGCAAAACAATGCTCTAACTGTCCGACTGTCAGAGCTTCGATCCTAGACCAGCCGCCAACCAAAGCTTAGGGTCTGGTCTGCCCTGCCATGACACTTTGTCTTTAGATTGCATTTCCTCGCACTAGGGTAAGGCTTGTACCCTCCCAATTGCGCTCTTCTGCCCGAAGCCGTTGGCACAATGTGGGGATGTCGGGTTTGGTAAGCACCGCCCAACGTTCGGCGCTAACAGAAAGCAGGTAGTACCGTCTACTGTTATACGGTAGCTCAGTCATATCTTACCAAGACCTGTCACAATAACAATATTAATAATGATAATAGAAATACACAACATGTAGTAAGCTCACAACAGATAATACCAACAATGAAATTATCAATAACTTTGAGCATTTCTATATTTTAGCATCATTTGACAACCACTCAAGCAATGGAAACTGAACAGAAGAGTTGATGCTGTATGTGTATACTGCTCTGCTATCTCTCTGTCTATTTGACATTTTGTTTACCAGTCTATATGACTTTGTATGCCTATAGGTGACTGATCGCTATAAGGCCTACAATGGTACTACAACGTCCGGCAACATGTAAACATATCATCATGAGAGCGTATGTATCACTGGGTGTGTATGTGATACCATGTCGACCATTTGACATAAATATCACATAGGTGTGAAAGTTGGTATTATGACATGTGGCTACGCATCATCATTTCAAGAGCCTGAACCGAACCTGAAATTATGTCTTATATGTTCTTATGTGTCATCACAACAACCATTAAGAAGATGAATTTTCAATTCTCGTGAATGAAGCTACTTAACGCCTTCCGGTTTTGTATATTTAAAACAAACTTTACTTACTAAAAGTAATGGCATACACGAGGTAATATTTTAAAAAAATATAAGTTTAAAGGTGAAAAGTGAAGATCGCGGCACAGATTAGGAGGTCGATATATCGACAACTTCAATCCATATTTAAGAATCCGATCGTCAGAAGCCTTGGGTTTTCCCCACTATATACCTAATGAAAAGCGATCGACTGTGTATTATAAGGGCGGTTATTACTGTTTGTAGTGGATGCGACTTAAACCTTACCATGATATCACTGGCGATTTGTTAGAGATACAAAACTCGTCCTCTGGCTGTGTGATGGTGTACAACTAGTCACATGATCACATGTCTAAGAGATACAACCAGACCACGTGCTCACCAAGTAAAGATGGCGGTGCTTCCTGTCAGATGCATAGGACACAATCAGAACACATGCTCATTAGCAAAAGCCGGGCGGTGCTTCCTATCACATGCATAAGGACACAACTAAAATACGATGGTCATAGTTACAGCCTACCAAAGATGTCGTCGCAATCGATCACATATGTAATGGTACACCTGAGACACCGGATCACTGGCTAAAACCAGTCAAAGATGGCCCTACTTCCGATCACATGTATATTGGTACAGCTACTACACAGGGTTAATGACTCAAGCGGTCAAAGACGGCGTCGCATCCGGTCACATGCGTAATGGTACATCCGAGACACGCGGTTAAGCGGAATACTACAGAAACAGGGTGTCCTATCGGTTGTCGAGCCAGGGAACCTTACTCATGATGATCACTATGTATGGGAGAGATTCCACTACATCGTCAACATTGCATCCGAAGGCTAAAATGGTCACCCTTCTCTCTCTCTCTCTCTCTCTCTCTCTCTCTCTCTCTCTCTCTCTCTCTCTCTCTCTCTCTCTCTCTCTCTCTCTTTTCCTATATCTGTGTAGTCCTAGTGTCACTGAGTAACATCAAAGGACACCCGAGCATCAATACACCATAATCTGGTCTCGAAAGCAGCAGACGCGAGTGTAAACAAGTCACCACAGTGCCCGACAAAATCTTTCTCATCCTCATAGTGCAGAGATGTGATCACCGATGCTAGTCGGAGAAGACGTATCTGTACGTAACAGCTATCGGGTCATACAACGACGAGTGGCTAGTGCATGTTAACAGATGTATAATATTACACAGGAACACAACAAACTGTCCCGACTCAACCTTAGGCAATGCATGTAACATGACATGTTACGTGTCCGCTGTCATAACTAGCGACGTTATCATGTAGAAAATTACACATCTACACTTTCATTACCTGCTCAGTGCCACACTTCACAAACAGACAAAAGTACACCTTCTATGTATCACTTCAACCATCAAATAAGAAAATATGTTATACAAAGTATTAAAATTATTGGTCAAATACAGAAATAGCTCGTCCAAACTTATAAAAAGTAGAACATTTGTTAACATATTTGGAAAAATATCAACCAAGTAGGAAAATTTGTTAGTCAAATAGGAGAAATATTGACCACGTAACGAAATATCTTGTCCAAATTTAAGAAAAGTGACAACATTTGTTAGCCAAATGCGAAAAAAGATTGACCACGTATCGAAATATCTCCGCCAAACTTATGAAATGTAGGAATGAAGTGTGAACAAGTATCTGTCAAAGAGAGAAATATCTCAACCAATCTTATAAAAATTAGAAACAGTTGTTAACCAAATGTGAAGAAATATCGACCAAATAAAGAAATATCTCGTCAAAACTTATAAAAAGTAGGAAAATAGTCACCCAAATGGGAAAATGTTAGGCCAAACACAGAAATATCTCAACCAAACTTATAAAAAGAAGGAAAAAGATTGGCCAAATACAGAAATATATCGACCAAACTGACAAGAAGTAGGAAATTTTGTAAGCCAAATTTGAAAAATATTGCTCAAGTAAAGAAATATTTCAACCAAACTTATAAATAATTCTTCCTAACTTATAAAGAGTAGGAAAATTTGTTAGCCAAATGGGGCATCCTCATATCAGCGTCTCTCATAGATCAATGACACCTATGTTTAAAAACACTTTCAGAGCTTTACCACCACCGTTTAGAAAGAAAAAGCAGCGGCTGCAGCAGGATATAACAATATGAATTGGAAACAAATAGGTATATTAAACTCCTGCGAGAAAAAACGTACTAAACAACAAACAACGTTGCACATACCGTACAAGGAGATCCACATATCGCGAAATACAGGTGAAAATCCAAAATCAGAAGCACTCAATAAATATATAATATGAATAATAAAATAAAATAAAATACACACGAACGCGTACAATACGACACACAGACGTTTCGATTCCCAGAATCTTTGTCAATGACAACACATAGCTAACAACGAAATACAGCAAACAACGAAAAAACACACACCTATCACTGTGCCATGTGGGGTAGAAAAGGTGACTTGGCCCGCTGCGAAGGCGCTATTTGGCTAGCAGAATTAAAAGTGGGTTGCCAAAAAGGATTTACGTAGCCAAAAATATGTGAACAGTCTGCTATGAAAATATAGGGATGTAGTGACAGTTAGGACTAGATATGGGGGGGGGGGGGGGCAGCATAGTGAAAGATAGTGTAAACAATTGGGGAAGATGCCACAGTTATACCGTAGCGTCCACAACAGTATTGATACCTGCTGAATGGATGCATCCCAGATTGTTGATTAGCTGGCATTCAATTTTAAGTCTGACTGAGCTATTGGAGAAGCAGGGTTTTAATGCGGTGACACATGCATCGTCGACTCCATTATGGTTGGAGGCATTGAAATGGCTGGGGACAGGTTTGTCAGCACCCTGATTGATGTCTCTGAGGTGTTCTCTAAAACGATCAGCAAGACGTCTGCCCGTTTGGCCAATGTATTTCATGTCACATTGTTTGCAGATGATAACATAAATCAGATTGCGGGATGTACAAGTGAAAGAATCTTTCAAGGTGAAGGTGCCTCGGGAACATGCAATCTCTGGTGTCTGAACAACGTATGGGCATGTCAGACAGTTCTTACAATGGCATTCGAATGTGCCCACGGATGAAGTAACCGTGGGGAGGCGACTATGCACAAGGTGGTCTCTGAGGCTCTGGTTACGGCGGAACATTACCCTGGGGCCATTGGAGAATACCTCACGAAATGTTGGATCGGATTCCAAGATGGACCAGTGTCTAAGGAAAATAAGCTTGATGGCATAGGCATGTGGATGGTAGGTGAGGATAAGCTTGGGTTCATTGTTCGGAGGTTGCGTATGTTTGGCGAGGGACATCTCCCGCGAGACCTGGGTTATGCGACAGAAAGCTGTGGACAAGACGTCCTCTGGGTAGGACCGTCTGCGGAAAAAGTCCAGCATTTCGTGGGCTCTCTCGAGGAAGTCATTATCGTCCTGACACATACGACGAAGGTGGAGTAGCTGGGAATATGGAATGGAATCTTTGCAGCTTTTGGAGTGGGATGAGCTGTACAGGAGGAAACCGTGAGCATCAGTAGGTTTGTAGTACACGGAGGTCGTGAGGCCTGTAGGGTTTAATTTAATAGTGGTGTCAAGGAAATTGACAGAGGTGGTGGAAATTTCTGTGGTGAATTTGATCGATGGGTGGAAGTTATTGACATAATTAATGAAGCGGTTCAGTTCCGCCTCTGACATGTCAGTGAGACCTATGCCGTAATCGATGTAGCGTCGGTAAAAAGAAGGGAGAAGACCATCATAGCTGAGTTCAATCTGGTGTTCCAGATGTCCCATAAATACACATGCGTAGCTGGATCCCATTTAAGTGCCCATGGCGACACCGCTGATTTGTTCAAAGTAGTGGCCATTGAACTCAAAGGAATTGTTGGTGAGGACCAATTCAGCGAGTCTCACAAGTGTGCGAGTAGGGATGGCTTGATCTGTGCGTTGATCCAGAAAGAACTGTAGCGCCCTAAGGCCATCAGCGTGAGGAATGGAGGTATAAAGGGAACATACAACCATTAGGAATAGTCTGTATGTGTTCCCAGGAGTCAGTTGGAGAGAGTTGAATTAAAGTAACGTAATGTATCCTTGATGTATGACGGGAGATTCGCAACTAGAGATTGAAAAATTATGTCAAGAAACGCTGAGATCAGTTCAGTCGGGCATGAGCAGGCGGAAACTATCGGACGTTTAGGATTTTTGGGTTTATGTATTTTGGACAGCATGTAGAGGGTGGGTTTGCCCAAGTCAGAGTCATGGATGTGAAGTGAAGTGGCACTGGGTGGTAAGGCATCCTCACGTATGAGCTGTTTGATGGTATTTTGAATCTTCCGGTTATAGGAGAGAGTGGGGTGTTCTGTGCAGGGTGAATAATTATCAGGTTTATTGAGTTGGGACATGACTTCCTCGACATATAGATCTTTTTGCCAAACAACCACCACACCACCTTTATCCGCCGGTTTGATGACTATGTCCTGTCTGCGCTGTAGTTGGGATAGGGTACGCCATTCGGGAGGGGATAGGTTGGAGCGTTTCAAGCGAGGGAAAGAAAGTTGCTTGATCTCATGGAGTGTGTTAGCTATGTAGAGGTCAAGCGCGTTGGAAACTCCGGAGGGTGGGGTCCATGTAGAACGGGATTTGGTTTAAGATGGAAAAATGTCTGGAGGTTGTGGGGTGGGACTGAGGACAGGCTTGTCTCTGTGGTGGTACTTGAGGCGGAGTCGTCTGTGGAAGTTAGAGACGTCTTCCAAAATAGCGCGACTGTCCATCCGGTGGGCGTAGAGGGACAAAACTAGGACCTTTCCCTAAAACAGCATGTTCTTCAGGAGACAGCGGTAGGTCAGGCGGTATGCATAAATCGCAATTTTATTGCTCGCTTCACTTAATATACAGGTATAGGCTAGGTATAGGAAAATGGTTATATATAGGACGTGTATCGAGCTTTGCGCATAATTTTAAAATTTTAATTAAAATGTAATCAAATTAAAATTTTTCATTTACTAACACTGGTTTGTATCTATGTTTCGTAAGAAAGTGTTTGTTGTGTGTGATGTATATAATGCTTTATTTTCATTGGGTTTTTCTTATGCGATCATCGTTAGTTAGTCTGGTAGTCCAAGGAATTCAAAATCGTTCGTCTCAGGAACCCCATCTCTGTTGTTATTTCAAGGTCTTCCTAGGGGTGATGGTCGATGACCATATTCGTTGCCTAGAATAATGCCTAGTAGGTTAGGGGGGACAGATGCTTTATCACCATTAGGTTGGAAAATCTGCCTAGCCAGCAGAAAATCGGTTGTTCTGTAGTCGTAGTAATCTTTTATTACTTGAGTGTCGTCCCTGGAGTGAGGGGAATCAACACTCACAATTTTATTAACCCAATATTATTGTCCTAGAGAGACCACCAGAATCCGTCAACAAAACTCCTTCAGTCTGTAGATACCTCTATCTTTCACTCACCCCTGGATCATGCCCATTCTCATTCTTCCCCAACACAACATACCCAACAACTCTAGCTTTAACAAATAAATACAATAAATAATTTATTAAAGCAAAGAGTATGTGTGTGAGAAATGTGTGTGTGTAATGTGTAGAACGTGTGTCGAATATTCTAAGGTGTATGTAGAATCAGACCAGTGAATCAGGAGCAAAGTTAGTTTCATCACTGTGCTGAGCACACAACAGCACCAAGTATTCCGGATAGAAAACCTCACCAAGAAGATGTTTCTCCGACCACGTGACAACTTTCTCCAATCACTCTCGAACAATCAGGACGCTGGTCATCAATGATAGATACTGTTCGATATTGGTCTTCACTCTAGCAAACACCGTGAATTTACACTGTTCAATAATGTTTATTGATCAGAGAATCTTTCCAATAACTTAAATGTCACATGGGAAAATATAACTGTTCATAAGTCACTGGTTGTACAATTTTTCCCATATAAACCAAAAAAACAACCTATTAATGTTCCAGGTAGATATATAAATTGGTATATGTGTTACGTATAGTGTTCTGAATCTACGGTGATGTAGCATATCACTCCTGGAAAAATCACACATATGTTCATCAAGTCCTGCTCAGCAGAAGTCAGGTTTCTGCAGACCAACTAGGCCATGAGCCCAGTGTACAAGCCTCTCAGTGACGTCTGTCTTCCATCCGTGAGCTATCTTTTCTTCAACTTTAATACTAACTTCTTGGTAGTATATCGTATTACCATCAACAAGTAGACTGATAAGTGGAACCTGTAGAATAGAGAATCCCCTCGTGAGAGCAACTCAATTCTGACCTTAATTAGGTGAGTGTAGGCCGATAGCAGCATTCAGACCTATAACAGAGAACCGAACTCTGTCATACGGCTAAATAGCTCATCACATTGGTCTGAGACATGGAAACACAAGGAAAGATTAAAGGAAACGGGTAGAAACCTAGCAGATGCCCTACTGGAAGATCCTACCATTTCACATTCCCTTCATCCCTCCCAACCATCCTCAATCTCTCTAATTATTATCCCACTACATTGTCCTTAACTCCCTGAGTTAAATGATATATTACACAAGCTAGTTAAAGCTACAAAATATGTTACTAGTGCCGACGCTCCTATAATACTTTCTAGCACCGCACTTATAGAACATTCTATCACCGCACAGTACTGTACTCTATTCCTAATCATACTCTAAGTTAGATATGATTAATAGACTACCATATGCCTATTCCGGTTGATGATTGAGACTATACAATCACAGACTGGATCTATGTCCGCCGATCAATATCAACACTTTGACACTATAGTCTCTTTCAATTAACACAACTCGGAATACTGCGCCGATCTTTAACACTTCAGAATTTTTGGTCGACTCACTCCAACTTGTTTACCGCAACTGGTTTTAAATCGGGGCTTGAGTGACGTCAACAAAAAGTCTAGACGCTAATCAGTCCAGAGTCTGGCTTTCTCCCTGTTTTAGACTGACTGGAATCAATCCTCCGTCTATTTTGCTTTCATCGGGGAAATCTTTGTCTCGTACAACAAAAGTCCTGTCTGTCTGTGAGCCAGGGGATTTTTCCCCACATCACAGAATCCTTCCGACGTCTGTCCAGACCTTCCGTCTACAACTTCAAAGGCTGACTACCGCCTTGCAGACGGATGGCGCCATTGTACGTTTCTCGAACAACCCACATCATACAGAAATGCCGACCGTGAGCAGACAGTTTTCGCGTCGTATTTTGTTCTTAAGTCCCCTGCTCATCGAAGGATTGCCTGTTTTTGTAGACGAATGTCGGGTCTTGTTTGTCATCGATTGAAACTATCAAGTTTTTTCCGCGACATCTGTAATCAAAGAGAATGTTAGTGTTGTTTGGTATGACGTGATTTTAAGAAAGGCCGACTTCATAACATACACTGTTGGTTGGTTGCAGACTTACCGCTATTGCGGACTTGAAATGCTAAAGTGAGCTAGTTGTGGACACCGTAAGAAATGTGTTTTAGCTAGACTTCGAGAAAAACCCGTGTATTTTTGAGAGAGGGAACAATGAAAGGTTAGTATAGCAGACATTGTGGCATGGAAAGTGTAAGATGGCAGTTATGGGAAATGGTTCCGTGATGATCAATACCTAGATGATATAGAAACTATACCAGGTGGAATCACAGACGACCTTACCATAAATGTTGTCAACCGTCATGAGTGTTTCATTGGAGCTCGTGTTCATCGGAGGATTGAAGCTCTTGGTGATGTGACATGGAAATGTTGTGAAGAATATGCGAAAGACAGAGATATTTTATGGTAGAAAGAAACCAAGAGTGTAGAGAAATGCATGCGTAGTCTGTAGAAGGGTTTCTTTAGCAGGGTACGTTGGAATAGTAAGTTGAATATTTGGGCAGTGTAAAAGAGGGAAAGTGGTGACGTTGCTAATTATGTAGTGTGAACGTTCTTTCAGATACAACTTCAAGACACTCTTGACATACCTATAGAAGATACATAACAGGTCTCTATATGACTGGTTTGAGGATGGTGTGATACGAGGTTATGTTAAGAAGAAAGATTACCCTTGGAAATAATACCATGTTGATGAAAACCTCTTTAATAGGGATACGTTTACTAATCCCCGGGCGGACACCTTTGATGAAGATAGTGTGATTAGAGAATTGGAGCTATGGGATGCGTTAATAGTGTACTTATTATATCAGCCATAATAGGTCACGTGAGTTCCTTGTATCGTTGTGTGTCATTACAAAGTAAACATGTTGCTGTATGTAGCCGGGGCGCAGTGTTGGGGTGAGTGCCCAACATTGCTTAAATACCCCAATGTCTCGTGAATACATAACCTATGCAGCAAAAGTCCAACTCCTGGCCTTCATGTGACGGAACTGTTTCTACTAATAGGAGAAGGGGCGACGGCGAATTTCTGGCGCCGGAAAATAACCAATGTGCTCTAGAAGTGTAAACACATACATGCATGTGCAGACACGTGTGTGCGTGTGTACACATCTAAACTCGAGTGAGACCACAGTCTGCTCTAGCAAAGGAAATGTGCTGAAGACGGAGGCAACCAGCCAGGAGGCACCACAGAAATCAGGATGCCACGCAATTACGCAAAATGGAATATGTCGACTACTGCTAAATGTTATGGTGCTCGCCCTGCATTGGACCCCCAGGCAGGTGCAGTTCCGGGCCCTATGTCTCGAAAGGGTCCAACACCAACTACTGGAGGTCCTTCTCAGATGTCCTGTTGAGCCAGGGGTCATAAGAATAGAACGGCTGGCCATACTAAACAAAGACTTAAAATAATGCACTGAAATGCGGAGGGAGTTAGCAACAACAAAAAAAAAAAAAATAGAATTAGAAAACATCCTGGACCAAGAAAAAGTAAGCATGTGTTACTTGCAAGAAACTCACCTCAACTAAAATATAGCCTTCAAATTCATAGGCTACCAGTGTTACCGATCTCACCTAAAGGACAGGCGAAAAGGTTGGATACTTACCCTTGTAAAAAAATAACATCACTGCTTCACAAATCGAAATCTACATGGAAGGGGCTGAGTATTAGACACTATACAGACCTGATCAATTACTACTGTCCAGGTGACCGCCCACAGGCACTGGACACACTACCATTAACAGAAAAAATGATTGTGTGTGGCGATTTCAACAGCCACTCGCAGAGTTGGGGCTATGATCACATGGACCAGAGAGGAGAGAGACTGGAAGACTGGCAGGATGAGAATAGATTCATCTTGGTTAACAAACAGTCCGACCCACATACTTTCTATTCGAGATCATGGCACTCTATAACTACACCTGACCTGGCTTTTCATTCACCAGACCTGAAGTGGAACATCACACGAATTGTTGGGAAACAATTTGGTGGCAGCGACCATCGGCCAGTCTTTCTAACTGTAGAAAATGAGCTTGTAAGTGAAAGCAGCACCCTCTCGAGGTGGAACTACAATAAAGCAGACTGGGCAATGTACAAGAATCGCAACAGCATACTGGTTAGAAACCTGAACACTGAGAAAGACATAAATAAAGTAGTTGAAGAGTTTGGGAAATGCATACTACAGGCAGCGCGAGAAACAGTACCAAGAGGAGCCCTAAACAATATAAACACTACTGGAGTAGTGAACTGGAACAGTTCATAATGATGTGGAAGTGTGTATTTCACGCAAAAGCCAAAATTTCAAAGGGCCAAGCTGCAGACTAGACGGAAAAGCTGGCAGGAAAAAACAGAGTCTCTGAACTTTGAAAGAGACACAAGGAAATTGTGGAAGCTAATCAAACAACTTAACGATGAGGGCACAGGGAGAAACTTAAAAATTGCACTACATAAAGATGGAAACGTCTTAACAAGAAAGCAAGCATCTGACCATTTTGCGGACTCATTCGCACAAGATAACAATATCAACATTAGTCCAGAGAAACAACAAGAGATTCAAGAGAAACGACAACATACAGGACAGAAGGAAATAGTACATGAGGTTCTGGAGGCACCCATCACAATAAGTGAACTGGAGCTAGCCAAATCAAAACTGAAAATGAGAAAGTCACCAGGAGCTGATGGTATCTCCAATGAAATGATCAGGAACCTAGGAACAGAGGCCAAAGCAAAGCTGTTGCAAATCTCCAATAACAGTTGGACCTTAGGCAGTGTTCCACAAGCCTGGAGAGAAGCAATCATGATACCCCTCCTAACATCAGGGAAAGATAGTTCCATTGCCTCTAGCCACAGACCATAAGCCTCACCAGCTGTCTCTGCAAAACACTGGAGCAAATCATCAATCACAGACTACAGTGGTACATTGAAAGTAAAAACATCCTTGTGCCACAGCAGGCTGGCTTTAGGCAGTGCTACTCTACGGAAGATCAGACAACCTACCTCTCTCAAGAAATTGAGGATGCATTCCAAGAGAAGAAGCTGGTGCTTGCGGCATGGATAGATCTGAAGAAAGCCTTTGACACAGTCTGGAAAGAGGGTCTGATGAATAAACTGAGAAACTGCAAAGTCAATGGAAGAATGTACAAATGGGTGAAAGCATACTTGCATAACAGAAGAGCCCGAGTATAGATAGACGGACTAAAGAGCAAGAAAGTATTATTGCTTCACGGTGTTCCCCAGGGCGGAGTCTTATCCCCCACACTTTTTCTAATCTTCATCAATGATATCGTTGCTGATCTACCGCATGGAATTAAAGCGGCAATGTACGCCGATGACCTGGTTCTATGGAGCACAAATGAACATGCATCAGTGGCCACCAGATTGCTACAAAGAGCTGTAGATACATTTGTTGCATGGGCAAATAGATGGCGTGTCAGCATAAATACTGACAAGTGCAGCAACACCCTATTTACCCTCTCTCCAAAACAAAAGACAGGAACCATCCAGATAAATGGAACACCCCTAAGAGAAGATAAAGAACCAACATACCTTGGAGTAACATTTGATGGCAGGCTGACGTGGAGAAAGCACATCAACAAAGCAGTAGCAAAAGCCAGAAGGAAAATAGTCATCCTGAGAAAGCTAAGTGGAACCACATGGGGAGCCAGTGGGAAAATACTTAGCAAAGTTTATCAACAGAGCATACGACCACACCTGGAATACGGGTCAACTGCGTGGTGTTCGGCATCAAAAACCACACTACAAGAGCTGGACAATGTGCAAAATCAAGCACTTAGAGTCACCACAGGAGGAATGAGATCAACCCCTATAGTGGAAATGGAGAAGATGGAGAGGACACAAGCACTGAGTGAGCGGAGAGATACGAAAACGCTAATACAAGCAGAAAAAACTTCCTCAGCTTGCCAGGCCACCCTATGAAGAACAGATTTGAAAACCTAGCTATGGAGCGGTTGAAAAGAAGTAGTTTTATCCACCAGGCCAAACGCCTCTGCAGAGAAACCACCGATCTGCCCACAGATGGTATCCCCCTAACAACTATTCCAGAGCGAACTCAATGGAAAGATGAGCATAGACTGTCATTACAAATCCAGACAAAAGTTAGAGGAATATTCGACAAGGAAGAACAGAACAGTGTGCAGCGCAGAACAGCCGCTCTCAGCTTCCTTGATGAAGAATACCTACAGGACCTCTGGATCCGAGTACTACACAGATGGGTCAGCACAAAATGCTGTTCGAAATGGAGGAGCGGGAGTGTACATAGAGTACCCAAATAATACTAGGGACACAGCTAGAGTACCGACGGGAAAGTACTGCCATAACTACGATGCTGAAATTGAGGCAATCAAGATAGCAACAGAGAAATTACTAAATACCAGCAATGGTACACAACCTGTGGTGCTATTGACAGATGCAAAATCAGTACTCGAGGCGATTCTGTCTGGGAAATTGCCAGTTCTAAGGACACTACTCTCTGAACTTAGCAGTCAGCATAAGGTCACCATTCAGTGGATACCATCCCACTGTAGAGTACCCGGAAACGACAGAGCTGATCAATTGGCTAAGGAAGGAGCCAAAGAAGAACAGCCTGATGTGCCCGTTACATACCACCAAACGAAAAGAATGATCAAATCAGTCAGAAAGCCACCACAACGTGCTCAAGATGACTACCACGTTATGGACAGACCAGAAAAAAAGTCATTATTCTGCGCCTCAGAACAGGGCACAATAGATGACGCAACCACATGTATACAAAATTCAAGATTGGTAAAACAGCCATGTGCACATGTGGATTGGCGTCGCAGACAGCAGAGCACATACTCCAAGACTGCCCAAAATATAACATATCTAGGCAAACCTTCTGGCCTAGAGAGACGACAGTATAAGATAAACTGTATGGACCGCTGTGTGAACTGAAAAATACAGTTCAATTCATACAAGAGACTGCATTGCAGTTATAGACATATTTCAAGCGAACGAAAGAAGAAGAATAGGGATGCGTTTACTCTTCCCCGGGCGGACACCTTTGATGAAGATAGTGTGATTAGAGAATTGGAGCTGGTGCTAGTAATATCTTTATGTGATGCGTTAATAATGTACTTATTATATCAGTGATAACATTTTATGTGACTTCCTTGTATCGTTGTGTGTCATTACAAAGTAAAACGTAACAGTGTACCTTGTGTATGTAACTATTAATTTATGTAGATATAATGACAAAAAGAAAATGTTTATGATTCTGGCTATGTTAAACGTTGGTGGTAACGCTCTGAAAGTGTTATTAAACACATGTGTAATTGATCTATGAGAGACGCTGATATGCGGATGCCCCATTTGGCTAACACATTAACCTACTCTTTATAAGTTAGGACGAATTATTTAAAGTTTGGTTGAAATATTTCTTTACTTGAGCAATATTTTTCCCATTTGGCTAACAAATTTTCCTACTTCGTGTCAGTTTGATCGATATATTTCTGTATTTGGCCAATCTCTTTCCTTCTTTTTATCAATTTGGTTGAGATATTTCTGTGTTTGGCCTAACTTTTTTCCATTTGGGTGACAATTTTCCTACACTTTATAAGTTTTGACGACATATTTCTCTCTTTGGTTGATAGTTTCGTCACATTTGGTTAACAAATGTTCCTAACTTTTTATAAGTTTGGGTGATATATTTCTCTCTTTGACCAATACTTTTTCACACTTGGTTAACAAAGTTTCCTACTTTTTATAAGTTTGGCGGAGAAATTTCGTTACGTGGGCAATCTTTTTCGCATTTGGCTAACAAATTTTGCTACTTTTCATAAGTTTGGACAAGATATTTCGTTACGTGGTCAATATATTTCCTATTTGACTAACAAATTTTCCTACTTGGTTGATATTTTTCCAAATATGTTAACAAATGTTCTACTTTTTATAAGTTTGGACGAGCTATTTCTGTATTTGACCAATAATTTTAATACTTTGTATAACATATTTTCTTATTTGATGGTTGATGTGGTACATAGAAGGTGAACTTTTGTCTGTTTGTGAAGTGTGACACTGAGCAGGCACACTGAAAAAACACTATATTGGTCTTGGAAATGAATTTCTGGAGAAAAATGTAAAGACCCGTATAGATACATCGAGAGGTAATGAAAGTGTAGATGTCTAATGTGCTACGTGATAACGTCCCTAGTTATTACAGCGGACACGAGACATGTCATGTTAATGCATTGCCTAAGCGTGAGTCGGGACAGTTTGTTGTGTTCGTGTGTAATATTATACATCTGTTAACATGCACTCACCCGGTAGGGATAGTCAAGCGCACTAGGTGACTCCAGACCGTCAACAGGCTACTAGGTGCAAAAGATTAATATCATTAAAAGTAGGAACTTGGACTGTTAGAACAATGAATGCAGATGGAAAATTAGAAATAATCAAAGAAGAAATGGGGAGAGAGAAGATTAACATATTAGTAATATCAGAAACGAGATGGAAAGGAGCAGGGATAAGAACAGGAGAGGATTGTAAGATTATTTACTCTGGGGGAGAAGAACAGCAAAGAGGTGTAGCCTTTATATTAGATAAGCAAACATAACATTCTGTCAAAGGATATCTATTAGTGAAATTAAACGGAAGGCACTTTAAAATAAATGTCATTCAAGTATATGCCCCAACAAGTGAATGCAGTGAAGAAAGTATAGAGGAATTTTATAATGACATGGAGTCTGCTATGAAGAACTGTAAAACATCAGAAATAGATATCATAATGGGGGATTTCAACGCAAAAATAGGAAAGCCAAGCGATGGATGCATTGTAGGTAACCATGGTTTGGGAGAGAGAAATGAAAGAGGATACAGACTTGTAGAATGGTCAAAAGAACAAGAAATGGTTGTAGGAAACACCTGGTTTAAACAGCATCCTAGAAGATTATGGACATAGAGGAGTCCAGACAGCAGGATTAAAAACCAGATAGATTACATCCTGATTAGCAAAAGGTTTCGAAATGCTTTAACAGTCGTAAAAACAGTTCCAAATGTAGACTGTTACAGTGATCACTGATTAATTACAGGCACACAGAGGCAAAGTTAAAGAAAGATAGCATACAGCAGGAAACCCTAAATATGACTTGTGAAAATTGAAATCTGAAAAAGAAATGCAAGATAATTTTAACATAGAAGTAAAAAACAAATTTGATTTATTGTCTGATCTAGAGATCCTATTTCAAGATGTACCTATCTTGGCAGCACCGTGTCACAAGCTGCCACAATCGATGACGAAGTGAATGCAAGAATCTCCAAGGCCAGTGCAGCCTTTGGCAGACTGTACAAGAATGTATGGGACAGAACTGGAATAAGCCTGCAAACAAAGCTAAAAGTCTACATAGCAGTTGTATTATCCACACTGCTATATGCTTGTGAAACCTGGACTGTTTATCAGCGACACGCTAGGAAATTAAACCACTTCCACACAGTCTGCATAAGGAAGCTCCTGAAGATTAAATGGCAAGACAAGATTCCAGACACTGAAGTCCTAGAAAGAGCATCCATGCCCAGTATCCACACTCTACTGATGAAGAATCATATTCGCTGGGCTGGTCACTTGACTCGCATGCCAGATCACAGGCTCCCTAAAAGAATTTTCTACAGCGAACTGCGTTGTGGTAAACGCTCCCAAGGTGGTCAGAGGAAACGTTTTAAAGACACTCTGAAAATTTCACTGAATGCTTTTGGAATTCATCATGACACCTGGGAGGCTGCAGCCAGAGACCGAAATTCGTGGCGTGCATCATTGCACAAAGGTGCAGTCATATGTGAGGCAACCAAGACTGCAAGAGCTGTGAAGAAAAGGCAGGACAGAAAAATCACTGCAGGAAATCCTCCTCCAGAGACGTCAAGCATTCTTTGCCCACATTGTCAAAGAACATTTCGAGCCAAAATAGGCCTTATCAGCCATCTTAGAACCCACGGCTCGACACCTTCAACCCCACTGGATGAAATGAATGGTCATCATCATTCTTGATGGACAAACAACAAATATTTCAAGATGTAGATGATCAATGGGAAATGCTGAAGAATTCAATCAGTTGTGCAGCAGAAAAAACTATTCCAAATGTAAAGAAAGTGGGCCGTAAGACGTGGATGACTGAAGAAATTTTACAACTAATGGAAACAAGAAGACAGAACAAAAACAATCCTGCCAAATATGAAGAAATTCACAGAAAAGTCAGAACCTTATGTAAGGAGGCAAAAGAAACATGGCTTGAGAAAAATTGCAGAGAAATTGAAAAACAACACAACAGTAAAAATGCGAAACTAATGCACAAAAGAATTCAGGAGCTTACTAATCAAAGAACACCTACATCAGCAGGCTGCCTAAAGACAAAAGATGGAAGAGTCATAATAGAAAAAGATCAGATCTTACATGTATGGTCAGAATACGTGAAAAACCTTTATGACGATAACAGAGACGAATAGTATGATGTTCAAAATAATAATGAAGAACCAGCAATTTTGAAGATGGAGGTTCAGAATGCTCTTAACCATATGAAATCTGGCAAGACCCCTAGTTCAGACAGCGTCACAAAAGAAATGATTAATGCTTTAGAAGAATATGGAATAGATAAAGTTACCAGTCTGCTTGATGCAATATATGATACTGGAAATATACCTCAAGAGTTATGTAATTCTGTATTTATTGCAATCCCAAAGACATTAGGAGCCTTGGAATGTGATGAACATCGAACAATTAGTATAATTAGTCACATCACGAAGATTTCGCTAAGAATGATCATGCAAAGAATTAGGAGGAAAATACAACCTGAAATTATAGAAGACCAATGTGGGTTTGTAGAAGACAAGGGTACAGTAAATACTGTGTATATACTGAGAACCGTAATCGAACGTTCTATAGAAGTAAACAAAGATCTATACCTTTGCTTTATTGACTACACAAAGGCTTTCGATAATGTGAGACATATCAACATGATAAGGATGCTTGAAGATCTGCAAATTTATGGAAAAGATCTTAGACTTGTAAAAAAACATATATTGGAAACAACAAGCTGCCATGAGAGTTGATAATTAATTAAGAAAATATCAGCCTATTAAGAGAGGTGTCAGACAGGGATGTGTAATCTCTCCAGATCTGTTTTCCCTGTACAGTGAAAGTATTTTCAGAAATATTGAAGATATGGAAGGAATCAACATTGGGGGACGATGCATCAATAACATTAGATATGCAGATGATACAGTCTTGATTGCAGACAATGAACAGGAGCTGCAAAATTTAGTAGATGCGGTTGTTACACACGGTGAACAACTAGGGTTAGAATTAAATTGTAAAAAGACACAGATTATGGTCGCATTAGGAAGAACGAAATACCACAATGTAATATACAAGTAAATGGGAGCATTCTTCAACAAGTGAATAGGTACAATTATCTCGGAACAGTAATAACATCTGATGGGAGATGCCTTGAAGAGATTAGAAAAAGAATCGCCATGACAAAAGTAGCCTTTAGCAAGATGAAAAACATACTGACCAATAAAAAGATGTCAATTGAAACTAGAAAAAGTGGGTTGAGATGCTACATAGAACCTGTACTTTTATATGGATGTGAAGCTTGGACAATGAGCAGTCAGGCTGAAAGAAACATCTGATGGAGAGAGAGAGAGAGAGAGAGAGAGAGAGAGAGAGAGAGAGAGAGAGAGAGAGAGAGAGAGAGAGAGAGAGAGAGAGAGATAAGGGTGATCCATTTTAGCCTTCGGATGCAATGTTGACGATGTAGTAGAATCACTCACATTCATGGTGATCATCGTGAGTTAGGTTCCCTGTGTCAGAATCACACTCGCCCGCGCCTGGAAGGCGACGAACAAGGACGTATGTGAACTCAACTAGCAGCAACTGCGCAGTGGCCAATGGTCAGCGTGGCGCACGAATCAAACGAGAACCCAAAGCCGGGCCAACACGAAACCCTGGCTGGAAGCTCAGACTGCGGACGACTATGAGACTGGACAGACGTGGGAGAAAGTGGCTTGTATTTAATGTATTATTCCTGGCTTGATGTACGAAAGCTTGTATGTTCTGTCGAGACTGAAAGTATGTTATAGTGTGCATTGATGATCGTGTAGATTTGTACATGCGTAATTGTAAATGAGAATGCCGCTAGTTTGTGAGTGCTGCATTATCTGAAGAATGTGATTAAACTGTTTTCAGTTATGTTACTGTGTGTTTTGTACAATCATTCGTGATTGTGTTTCACTCCCTGTCAGAAAACACGAGCCATTGTTAAGTTAGAAGATAGATCCTGACACCCTGGCTCGACAACCGATAGGACATCCGTTTTTCTGTAGTATCCCTTTTAACCGCGTGTCTCGGATGTACCATTACGTATGTTACCGGATGCGACTGCCGTCTTTGACCGGTTAAGTCGATAGCCACGTGTTCGACGTGTATCGTTATGCATGTCACTGGACGCATCGCCATCTTTGACCGATTGAGTCATTAACCCTGTGTACTAGCTGTACCCATATGCATGTTATCGGAAGCAGGGCCATCTTTGACTGGTTTTAGCCAGTGAACCTGTGTCTCGGATATACCAATACATATGTGATCGGTTGCGGCTGTTATCTTTGGTCGGCTGTAACTATGGCTCACGTGATTTAGTTGTGTCTTTATGCATGTGACAGGAAGCACCGCCATCGTTCACCGGCTTTAGCCAGTGAGCATGTGTTCTGATTGTATCCTTATGCATCTGACAGGAAGCACCGCCATCTTTGCTTGGTGAGCACGTAGTCTTGTTGTATCCCTTAGACATGTGATCATGTGACTAGTTGTACACCATCACACAGCCCAAGGACGAGTTTTACATCTCTAACAAATCGCCAGTGGTATGATGATAGCGTTTAAGTCACATCCACTGCAGACAGTTATAACCGCCCTTATAAGACACAGTCGACCGCTTTTCATTAGATAAATAGTGGGGGAAACCCAAGGCTACTGACGGTCGGATTCTTAAATATGGGTTGAAGTTGTCGAAATTTCGACCTTCTAACCTGTGCCGCGATCTTTACTTTTCACTTTCAAACTCCTATTTTTTTTAATATTACCTCGTATATACTATTACTTTTAGTAAGTAAAGTTTGTTTTAAATATACAAAACCGGAAGGAGTTAAGTAGCTTCATTCAAGAGATTTGAAAATTCATCTTCTTAATGGTTGTTGTGATGACACATAAGCACATATAAGACTTCATTTCAGGTTCAATTCAGGCTCCTGAAATGATGATGCGTAACCATATGTCAAAATACTAACTTTCACACCTATGTGATATTTATGTCAAACGCTCGGAATGGTATCACATACACACCCAGTGATACATACGCTCTCATGATGATACGTTTACACGTTGCCGGGCGTTGTAGAACCATTGTAGGCCTTATAGCGATCAGTCACCTATAGGCATACAAAGTCATATAGACTGGTGAACAAAATGTCAAACAGACAGAGAAATAGCAGAGCAGTATACACACACAGAGACACACAAGCCCAACGACAAATAAGCAGATAGACATATGATTAAAAACACAAAAACACATACTGCCAGCCATATAGATAGATATACAGATAGGTAGATATACAGACAACTAGACAGACATACAGAAACACGTGGTCCACCCCTTAACAACGAATTTCACTAAGCCATACCCATTACAGCCTATACTACATGCCATCTTTACTTATTTAAGGTTTTCATTTGTAACCCGCATGATGATAGTGAATAAGCCACTAAGACACTTTACAGACCACTAATAACCACCACCCACCCCTTATCAATGAATTTCACTAAACCATACCCACTACAATCAATAATACCGACCACATATAATTTTTAACGTTTTTATTTGTAACCCGTATGATGATGGTGTCTACACCAGTACGACACTTTACATATCATTAATAACCGTCACCCACCCTTTATCAAGTAATTTTACTAAGTCATACCCACTACAGCTAATACTAACTGCCATCTTTACGTGTTGAGGTTTTCATTTGTAACCCGTATGATGATAGTGTCTACACCAATACGACACTTTACATATTACTAATAACCGTTACCCATCCCTTATCAACTAATTTTACTAAGCCAATACCCACTACAATCAATACCACCGGCCATCTTTACATCTTAAGATGTTAATTTGTACCTTTATGATGTTAGTATTTAAACCCGAACCGCCTAGCTGCACCCCACGCGCCCGCACACACGCTCTCCACCCCCATCCCACTCGCGGTCCTTTTTTTTTAAATTTGTTTTTTTTTAAAATGTTTTTAAAAGTTTATTTTTAAAAATAATTAATTAAAATATTATACACCCACTCAATGGTTATCTGCCCTTAGAAACATAAGAGTTGTCTTTTCTTAGAATTATCTCCCTTAGATACGACCTAGTTATTGCCCCTTAGCGATATCAGGAGTTATCGCCCTCTGAGGTGCACATCGAACTGCGTCCGTATCACCTTAGGCCACGGAGCAGGCATCCTTCTGATAACGAGCCATAGTTTATAGAGCCTGTCAGCTAACTATTGGGTAGGGTGTTTTGCCAATTAAACTTAGAACTACACTAACAGTCAGTGACGATGAAGAAGGAGATGAAGAAGTTGATGATGTTGATGTTGATGATGATGATGATGATGATGATGATGATGATGATGATGATGATGATGATGATGATGATGATGATGATGATGATGATGATGATGATGATGATGATGATGATGATGATGATGATGATGATGAAGATCAAGATGTTGAAGGAGAAGTAGAAGATGAAGAATTCAAAGATGGTGATGAAGAGAAAGATGCAGATGAAGAACAAGAAGATGATGAAGAAAAAGAAAAAGAAGAAGAAAATGAAGAAGAAGAAGATGAAGAAGAAGATTATGAAGATAATGATGTTGATGATGATGAGGATGATCATGATGGAGATGATGGAAATTATGGAGATGAAATAGATGATAGAGATGATTATATGGAGTTCATGTTGGAGATTATACAGATAATTGTGCTGATGATGATGAATGTAATGATAAAACAGATAAGAAAGAAGAAGATGAAAAAGCACACGAGGAAGAAGAATAGCTTGTATAAGAATACTATAAACGTGATAACTTCATCTGTGGCCTGCCCAAATGTATAATTAAAGTCACAATGCATTAATTTGTGGGAATTAAAGAAATACATATTTTACACTGCATGCACTAATTACGCATTGAAGAAGCATTACATGTATAAAGAAAACAAACTACATTTCATGTAATTTAAATCACCATGTCTTTGTCATTGCAAATACTAATAATAATTCTCACATTAGGTGAGCTCCCCTGGCAAGATGGTGGAAATCCTTTTCGTCCGTTAGGACGAACAGTGTTTTTTGTCCGATAGGAAGATATTCATCAACAGTTTCAAGTTATCAACGACTTTCGGTTCACAGTCGGAAGTTTTGGCTCTAATTCTGTCGCGGAGTGCTGTATCAGAGCTCAGATCAAAAGGTAATGTTGCTTAGTGAGTATAACTGAGGGATTCCCAGCTAGTTATCGCGAGCTACAGTTCTCAAGCCAAGCATTCCCATGGTAACAATCGCATATTGGCTTCAGTGATCAGTCGCTGTCAACTGCTGTTTCGTACAGACAGGGATCATCTACACACCAATAGTCTACTGATTCACAAAACGTGTCGTCTATAGATCAATTATACACTGGGGACCGAAGCTTACGGTGCTGCACAAGTCTCACCAACAAATGCTTATGAAGTGCTAGACGATCTGTGACTCAAGAAGATGTGATTCTTTCCAGGGGGACTATAGAGTCGGCACCAAAATTCCAGAGTTTTCATAGAACGCCCACCTTCTACTCCTTTGGTCGGTCAATTGCGGCCAAACGTTTGCCAACTTGCGTGAAACAAGTCGTTAAAGCTACAACACATTCACGACGAGCTGTTAGACTCCCCAAGAGCTCATGGGTATCCTCAATTACGTTTTGAACAATTATATATCGAAATTTGGTCACAACAACATCACATCTGTGAGAAGTTTCCCCTTAAATAACTATCCAGAAGCTCTCAAGCTGACGCTAGGCGCATATCCACAACATGCCTTCCGCCGAGATCCCTAAGCCAGACCCTGACGAGAGCAAATACTCGAACTATCCTGGCACACGGATCTCGGTTCCAGAACCTTGAGGCATCGTACATGTGGATTTACCACCCTTGAGACACTCTACCCCAGAAAGTAGCTCGATATATGGGAGCTTGAGTGCCACTGTACTGGCCAATGAAAACGCATACTCCTTGAACTTCTCCAGGCTCTGGACATAAGTGGTGACGAACAATTTGTCTATGATGAACAGTTACGCCCAGGGCAACAATTCAATTCTAGGTTACTCAACTCTAGAAGATAAAGATCCGGTCCTATCCTATGATGTTTTCTTTGACGTAATAAATGGAGACAAACACAGAAGGCCCGCCAAAACATGGACGGCGCTAGCTAATATGATACAAAGATATGCTGTATCTACAGACTGATCTTTGCTAGATCATAAACCATGGAAGATTGGATTCTGGGGATTGGACTTGATTTCCACCACAGGACCAGTGTATGGCTCTCGTTCCACAAACCGTGGTTTACGCATCTACAAATATATGGAGACAATTGGACACATTCAAGAGAACTAGCCATATAAGAATTATATCTACATAGAACAGCATAAAGTGCCTCCAGGCCATGGAATAATCAAAATATTGAGACTAGTTCCAGGTTTAAATGTGGATATGATAGCATGGGCAAAATCACAGGAAGATTCACACGACTTGGTAATAGGAAACACCTGATTCAAACATTTTCAAAATTTATGGATTTGGAAAAGCCCAGTGATCAGTCAAGTAGTTAAAACTACAACACATTCACGACAAGTTGCTAGACGCCCCACGAGCTCCTGAGTCTCCTCAATTACGTTTTGAACAATTATGTATCGATATTTGGTCACAACAACGCCACATCTGTGAGAAGTTTCCCCTGAAATTACTATCAGAAGCTCTCAAGCCGTCGCTAGGCGCATACCCACAACATGCCTTCCCCGAGACTCCCTAAGCCAGACCCTGACGAGAGTAGTTACTCGAACTATCCTGGCACACGGATCTCGGCTCCAGAATATTGAGGCAGCGTACATGTGGATTTACCACCCTTAAGACACTCTACCCCAGAAAGTAGCTTGATATATGGGAACTTGAGTGGCACTGTACCGGCCAATGAAAACGCATACTCCTTGAACTTCTTCAGGCTCTGGATGAACAGCTACGCCCAGGGCAACAATCAATTCTAGGTTACTCAACTCTAGAAGATAAAGATCCTATGATGTTTTCTTTAACGGTCGGAAAGTGTTTGGGCTGGACGATGATAACTTTCATGCCGTTGTCAAATAAAAGGATCTGGCAATGATTATGTTTTATGATCCACTCGACCCCCAAACTGATGCAACCTAGGCCAATTTAAAAAAAAAAAAGCGGCAAGACATCAAGACAGTGATCAATTTGTGGCAGTGGACTGCCAGTGATATTCCGATCTATGTAAGTGCCTGATTTTAATACAAATCCCGCCAATGTTCAGAATCCACTCTTTTGGGAAAGTCCTGGGACCATCCGAGAGACGAGCATGTTCGATGACAAGTCCTTGATACAACATCTGGACATTCTGAATGAAACTCTGGTTATAACTTCCAAGCGAACCTCCAATGCACCCAAGCTGCCGGTTACAGAATCTATATGCACTGTGGCTAGAATATGTGGCTTAAAAAAACACACACACACACAAGGCTAAATCATAAATCCCACCTCATCTATTGACATACGGCAGAAATCATGTGGATTAGTCTGATTGTCAGTGTGTATTTTGGTCACATGTCGTACTGCAGAGCTCAACGTATATAGTTTAGTGTACTGATTATCAGATTACTGTTGTTGTCACTGCTTCCTTTGGTGACGAGAGTTAGGTTTCCATGGTGTGGTGACTTTCACTATGTACTTACAATTTGATAGATGTTTTATTACATTGGTTTTGTTCCCTGTGTACATGTATATTCTGTGTTCGCCAGGAATGAGGCGCTGGAATCTCTTGCCCCCGGGTAGATTGGGCCCGTTAGCTAATAAAGCGGCCAATCTAGGAGATGGAAAACTCCGATTATAAACCCCTAAGTTTAAGGTGGACCGACGTGCCGAGGACTGAATGGCCACGGGTGAGTTGGTCGTGAACGTGGAACGTCTGGTATGCGGGCGGGGCGGCGCCAGGCGTATGGACTCCTGAGGGACATCCCCTGCCCCTTCCCTAGTAAGCAGGCAATGCTAGGGTGACCGTTTATTTCCTGCAATATCCAAACTTTGCCTATGGATTTATTTAAACACGGGAATCGTCGCCGGAGCTACGGAGCACGTGCTCTGCGCTTGACACATCTTTCAGCGGCTAGCGAAGAGAGGGTGAGGAGGAGAAGGCGAGGAAATGGTGTGAGAAGAAGGCATAGAAATAGGAGGGCAGGCGCCAGGAGAACAAGACGAAAAGTGGAGAGACTAGGTTTCAACCATGTAAGAGTGGGATACTGGAACTGTCGTAGTGCCAGGCAGAGAGGTCCTGTATTGGAGAGGCTAATATATGATTTTGATGTCCTCATGCTCCAGGAGTTAAATACAGATAAATACCATTGCCCTGGGTACGTCAGTTATATAAACCCCACTGGGCAGAAGAGACATGGGCAAGGTCTGCTGGTGAAGAAAGGAGTAAAGCATGTGGCACTTGACTTGAGCCAGTGGAATCACAGTGCAAGAGAGGTCCAGGGTATACAAATGGAGATTGGTGGCTTAAGTTGGAACATCATAAATGTATATGCCACAGTGGACTGTTTTGTCAGAAAGGAACAATGGGACTGGCTTAAGGAATTAGAGGACTTACCAGGTGATAGGCTACTCATATGTGGAGACTTCAATGCGAGAAACAGAGATTGGGACAGTAGTGGAGAAAATCGACAAGGAATTGCACTTGCGGATGCCATGGTGGACTCCGAGGTGGTCTGCATAAATGATGGTAGGCCGACTAGAATGGCAATGAGGCCTGGCGATGCAGATACTGCTATTGATTTGGCACTTCTCTCCCAGTCATCAGTCCTTGATGTAAGGTGGACTGTTTTGAATGACCATGGGAGTGATCACATGCAATGCTCAGTCCTGATCTCTAAGTCCAGGAAAGTTAAGGCTGGGAGAGCGCGCAAGACCTTTCGGTATGAGCGGAGCGACAGCCTTCTTGGACGCCTCAGACATGGGGCATGCAACAGGACTGTTAAAACTCCTTTTTTGCAGCCCCCATGGTGGACCCCAGAAGTAGACAATGCGTGGAAAGCAAAGAGAGCTGCAGTGAAGCAGCTAAGGAAATTGCGACAGACACCCCTAAGCTCACGAGAGGAAGTGGACATAGCGGAAAATGACAAGAAAGACAAGGTGGAGGCTTTCAAGCGATGTGCTGCAGAGGCCAAGAAAGTAAAATGGGAATGTTTTATGAAGGAGATTGGAGGTGATAAAACACTGCATAAATTCTGGAAACTGTACAGACAAATGCAAAGAAAAGATCGGCCTATGACAGTGGGAACAATTTATAAAGAGGATGGGGTACGCTTGACAACAGACAAGGAGAAAGGGGAGGCAGTTTCTCCAGAGATTTTTAGAGCAGACCAATCATAGTGATGCGGATACCAGGGATGCAGTTAGAGTGGAATTATCTGGCACAATAGAGAATATGCCTTACGAAGACATCATACTGTTTGAAGATGTTAAACATATTTTGCAGAAGGCAAAAGACACAGCACCAGGGCCTGATGGTGTCAGGTATGGCCACATGAAGGCTTTGAGCGATGTAGACCTGAAGGAGATGGCCGGCTGCTTTAATCAGAGCATTAGGACAGCGTCAGTACCGCAGGGATTGGCTGCATAGCTATCTCATCCCTCTCCCAAAACCATACAAGGATCATTCAAAGCTTGGCGGCTTTAGGATCATCACCCTTCAAAATACATTTGGGAAGGTTTTAGAGAAGATAGTCGCTGTTAAGCTGCAGGATTTTTTGGAAAGGGGGAAGCTTCTTCCAAGAGGCCTGGGGAGCTACAGGCCAGGAAAAGATACCTGGTCAAATGCAGCCACCTTTGCCTTTGACGTTTATGAGGGGTTCCAGAGTAGACAGGAAACGATGGCGGCAGCGCTTGATCTCGAAGATGCGTACAATAGAGTTCGCTATGATATTTTGATGACCGCACTTATGGAGAAGGGGGTCAATCCCTGGTTGGTGAACTGGATAGCAGCCGTCCTGCATTCTCGTCAAGTTGCTCTCCGTCTAGGCGCATGGACCTCAGAGCCACATATTTTAACCCCGGGACTGCCACAGGGATCTGCAATCTCACCGGTGCTCTTTAATGTGTATACGAGCAAGATTGCATACCTAGAAGCACCAGGGGTTGGAAGGATTCTAACATTTGCAGATGATATTCTTGCATACAGGCAGGGGAGAAATAGGGATCAAACAGCCCAGGAGCTACAGGTGACAGTGGACAAAGTGATTGACTGGTGCACTGAAATGAGTGCTGTCATCAACCCGGAAAAGGCGGCGGTGTTGTGGTGCTCTCTGGACAACAGGATTGTGAGAGATGATACCCCAAGCCTCACGATAGATGGTAGAAGCGTCAACAGAGAGAACAAACTGAAGTATCTGGGAATCACATTTGACAGGAGTCTGTCCTTCAAGGACCATGTGGAGACGGTTGTGACAAGATCTCAAAAGGGACTCAATGCACTTAAAACTATGGCTGCAATGGACACAGAGCAGAGAATGCTCTTCACACTATACCAGCACTTGATCCTCTCAGTGATTGATTATGGACTAGGAATGCTCACTGTCTCAAAGAGTCAGCTGGTGAAATTAGAGCGCATACAGAATGAAGCGATGCGGGTCATTCTGGGATGCACCAGAGACACTCCAGTAGTGTGTATGCGTTACATCCTTGGTCTGCCTACTGTTGCTAGTAGGCACAAGGTGATGCAAGCGAAGGCATACCTCAGAGTAGCTGCAGACACAGATCACCCGTTGCATGAGGCGCTGGACGTAGTTAAGGGTCAGAGACTGATAAGAGGGAAATCATGGATGGCTCAGGCGGAGGATACGATCAGACAGGTGTGCCCCTTGGAGAACATCAGGCGAGGAGAGGAGTGGGTCAGAGTGCCAGCCGTGCAGTCAGACTTGTGCAGAGTTGTAATAACATTGAGCCGGGAGTGCAGGGAGTGGCCAGCAGGGGCCACGGAAGTGGAAATTCAGCAACTAATTCAGGAAAATTCTCGCCCGGGTGATGTGATTATCTACACGGATGGGTCAGTGTTGAGAGGTAGGAGAAGTGCCTGGGGGTTCTTGGCAAAAACTAATGGTCGGCGTTTGGTGCAGGAGAGCCTGGCGTATGATAACACTACATCTAGCTTAAGAATGGAGGTGGAGGCGGTCAGTGCAGCTTTCCGCTGGATAGAAAACACGATACATACACACATTGTGATTGTAACTGACTCAGAAAGCATGCTGAGAAGGGTGAGAACAGGTAGGCTTCGTGCAGAGTGGCTTGCTTCGCTTCGGAGGTCACGGGTAGTAAGCATAACCTGGATCTTTTCTCCTGGGCATGCCGGTGTGCTGGGGAATGAACAGGCGGACAGATTGGCTGGCTCGGCAAAATTTGGTGGAGTATTGATGCATGACAAGGCAGACGTGGTTGCGGCCTTGTGGGAGCACGTGTACACCTCGGAGGAGCAGATGGAGCACCATGGTCTGGTAAGAATGAGACAACGAGGTGTGACGAGGGGATCTGGCCGATGCTCGGCGCTCGGAGGAAAGGCGAGACGGACATATAATCAGATTGCTACTGGAACTATTAGTGTTGGAACTCTTCTCTGGCTGCTGAGGATGGGGACGGAGCGCTTATGGGAATGTCCCGAATGCTGTGATGTCGGTTCCTAAATCAATCAATCAATCAATCAATCACATTAGACTACATTTTAATGTTAACACACTGCCACTAATATAAATAAAATAATGAACACATTAGGAAGAACTTAGACGCAACAGAGATGTGCTTTTTTTTTTAGACGAATGTTGCGATTTCCTTGGACTTTCGGAGTAATTATTAATTACGATTGCCAGAAAGAGGCTAATGAAACTAGTGAAACATTATATACACAATAAGAAAGCGACAAAAAGCTGTCTTTGGTCATGTGGTGAGAAGGGAGACATAGGAAAACATCGTGACAACTGGAAATATCGAGGGGAAGAGAGGCAGAAGAAGACCAAAAGAAATGTTGCTGGATGGATTGTGTCGGTGGCAAGGAGGAATATCATCAGCATAGTTGATCCAGAACACCAAAGACCGAGATCTGTGGAGATCCATGAACGCCTATGCCAGCTGAAAGGGCACTTGATGATGATGCCACTAATTCATGACAGACGTGTTGTTGTACTTGTTGTACTTATTCAAATTGAAAATACCTTGACAGACAAATTCAGCAATCTAAATTTTGTGTGAGAGGCTAAAGCACAAACTTATAACAAGCATCAGGAGGAGGATGCTAACATTTTAAATCACATTGTGTGAGGCGAAAACTGAAAGAAAAGTACAGGTTCATGTTTAACGTCGTCAGACGTATTCCATTTATGGTGTTATCCGAATATCTGAATACTTGTATTGAGCAAACAGTACTAAATGCGCCGCAGCTTTTACTTTCCATGACCTTTCCTGGTGACACCTTTAGGCTGGGTAGACTTGGGAAACCAGGTCAATTATACACAAATATCTTTTCATTGAGGATGTTAACACTTGACCACCGGGTGGTAGGTGTCAAAGACCAGAATAGATTGGAGGGAAGACCACCCTGAATGAGTGGTCTACCTCAAGTAGATTAGAGGTAACCCAGTGCCCCAACAAGAGGGCAGGGTAGGTGTAGGGAGTAGATAGGAAGGGGAACTGTCAACAGTTCTCTCATGAGACACGGAAGTGTCAACCAGAGAGTAAGCACTCTGGTCACGGTATAATCACCTCAACATAATAGACACCAAGAACTAGAATACAACTCAAGAGTAGGCTGACTACTCTAAGCGTGTTGATTGAGGTAGCACGCAAAAGCCGAAGTGCGCACGAGGTCCCTCCGCGTACTGTGTAATCAGGACGCGGAGAATTGTCAGACGGGGGACAGACTTCGTAGGGAACACATCGCTTAGAGTCGATGCGTATTTCTTTAGATGAATAGATAGATTTAGCAGTAGGGCTAGGGACGACTAGTGATAGGAAGTTCTGTGTATTCATGTGTGATTCATTAGAGACAGTTTTGTGCATTGATGTATTGTAAGAGCCAGTGGCAATAAAATGTGTAATCAATTCCTCTCGTACGACTGACAAATCTTTTTGTGTGGTGCGAGAGAAGTTTATCCCATAATGCCTGTAGCATCGCTTGATGACAGGCTAGGATAAAAGTGGTGTCAGAAGTGTGGCTTGGACAATTGTTCAAGCTAAAACACTCACCCACGGCTCTAAAATAGTATTACTGTCAGTTAATCACAGGGTTTAATTTGTGTTAGTGCAAAATGGCGTGTGCAGACTAGAACAATATGCGAGCTGTGCCCATCGTGACCGATTACCGTTTATTTATGCTTATTGAAATGTTTTGTGCTTTATGAATATGTTTTCTTCTGATTTGTAAGTATTATTATTATAATTTTGCATCATTTATTTCGACAATTATTTGTTTATTTATGAGTATTTATGAAACATGATTCACGGCGGAGCAATACACAAAAAAATGAGCCGGCGACAATATCGATTTTGTCAATCTAAAAATAGCGCTGCGCCTGTGACGTATCGCGGTTGACAAACAGCTGTCCTACGCCATTGGCAATCAGCGACAGATTGTTTACAAATCGCCAAGCGGCTGCTCGCCTGAATCTTTGAATTATATTAAGTATTATTAGTTTATACAAGCTATTTATTGAATATATTTATTAATTTAAACATTATTATTTCCTTTCTATTTATTTTAAAGCATTTATTTATTTATTTGTAGACATTTTCTATTTTCTACCGTCACGATGGCACTACTTTCTTTATGCAAATAAGATTCGGTCTGCACAGCACTATCATAGATTAAACAGCAATAGTTAAGGAACGCAGAAGATATTAGAACGAAGACAGGACAGTGACATTTACTATTAACTATACCACATTGTGTTGTCCGAGGGCATGTAATTGTAAATATCAAACAAATGTCTAAAGTCATATGTCGTTTGCAAATGGTTAATTATTGATGCTCTTGTAAACCAGATATAACAAGAGCGGTTTAGAGAAGTAACACGAGGTGTATGTCGATGTGCCAAACGATTGTACCTGAGGTGCCAAACGATTGTACCTGATTGTTCTGGATTGTTAAGATGAGTATACTCAGATTATTTTTGAATGCAATATGATTAATAATGCATCTCTTTTTCAGGGTGTAATCTAAATAATATTTTTTGTACACAGGCATTTAAAATCTTAACATATCGAATAAACCTGAGTAAATAGTGGAGTGCCTATCAACTCTAGCTAATTATCCAACAACATGTCGACGTTAGCTGATTGCATAAAAGCAGGCAAGGAATTAGGACACACCGGAAAGGAATTAGAGCAATATGCTGATCAAAAATTTAGGGAAGCAAAAGATGCTGATAGAGATGAACGTGCACAAGAGAGACAACACCAAAAAGAGATGACACAATTAGCTGAAGAAACTAAACAGAAACAGTTAGAACAAGATAAGGAGATTAAACAAAAAGAATTAGAATTAAAGCAAAAACAATTAGATCAGGAGATAGAGTTAAAGCAAAAACAATTAGATCAGGAGAGAGAATTAAAGCAAAAACAATTAGATCAGGAGAGAGAGTTAAAGCAAAGAGAGATAGATGAAATGGCAAGAGTGAAAGAAAAACAAATACAGATTGAATCAGAGACACAGTTAAAGATGAAAGGTATAGAAGTAGATTCACACTTAGAGATCTCCGCTACAAAACTAAAGAGTCAGCAAGAAGAGAATAAACTTAATAAATACAAACATATTATTAAGCCATTCTGTAAAGAAGATTCCATATCAGCTTGGACAGAAAATGTCGAATATCAGCTGAAATACCATCAAGTACCAATCGATATGTGGGCCATGATCTACATGAAAAACCTCAGTGGGGAGCCCCTTAAAGTTATTGAATCAATACCAACTGATCTTAGATCTAACTATCAGTACATTCACGATAGGGTAATGCAACATTTTGTACTTGATGCCCCTGGGTATCAAGTGCAATTTTCTAACTTAAAACCAAAACCAAGTGAGACCTTCATCGATTATGTTTCGAATGTCCAAAGCGTGCTGAATAGATGGCTTAATGCAGAAAAAATAGGAAAGGACTTTGAAAAACTTAAAAATTTAATAGCCATGGATAAAGTTATATCCACAGTCCCAACTCCTTTCGCTAAGTTCCTTCAGCAGTCAGACATCGAAACAATAGAACAATTCGAGAAGAAAGGCTCCGCATATTTTTCCTCGAATAGGGAAATTTTTAAAACATCAAACATCGACTCTGAAATAGTCTCTTTTGTTAAGGACCAACCTAAAAGTTATCGTGGCAATAAAGAACCATTTCAGAGAGTCGACAAGAAAGATCAAAAATTGCCTAAATGTATGTATTGCCAACTTTTTCATGATACTTACGCTATGTGTGATAAATCACCAAACTATCCGACACATCTTGAGATGGTCATTAAGAAACAACAAAACAAGAGAAATGCATACAGGCGTGCGGTCAAATGCTTTTTTCTGTTCTAGCTACGGGCATTATTCCAATAAGTGCCTAGGCCGTCAAAGATTGAAGGCCAACAGTGCAATGTTAATTGATACATCTTCTGATAGTGGGAGTGAGACTGAGTGCGAGGTCGAGAATGAATTACCTGAATTACCCCAATCACGGTCATACAAAGTGGGGTGCATCGCAATGACAGCATCTACAGGTGGTCGTTAATATTACAAAATTATACTTTTAGTATAGAGCATATTAAGGGTAGGGACAACATTCTTGCTGATACCCTTAGTCGACCATCTGAGATAGAAATACCTGATACTCCACATGAAAATGTAGTCTAAGATAATGTAATTTAGTACACTAAAATATCCTGTGTAAAATATCCTATGTAATACATAGACATCATGATCAGGACTGTGTGCTAATAACAGTGAATCACCATGTGTCCATAGACAGCAGAATAAGAACTGTGCTCCAAGAACAAGTGAATCACCGTGTGTACATAGACAGCTCGTTACTTACTATGCTCCATATGTGTTCCGGTGAATCAACTGTGTTAATCAGGGAAGAGCAGTGTCAGAACAATGCGTAAATAACAGACACGAATATACATGTCTACGACACCAGCGGACTCTACGAGTGGAAGAATACCCATTACACAAGTATAACTGTGTAGTCTATTTAATATACCCAGGACAAGTGTGTATCTATGAACTGTGCCAACAAAAGCAATTTCTGAACGTTATGGCAACCACTAACCTGAGGTAGTTAAATACCATGTATATATATTTATTTATTGTGATATGTATTATAACATGTTTTTAATATAGTGATAAATTATAGTTAGATTAGTTACTTTAATATAGATTTAGAATAGAATTAGGGAATATGATAGATTTTTTTTTTTGGTAGTTTAGATAAATCACTAATTTACCCACTTACTTAGGATAAGGTAACTTTAAATTTAATAACAGCTAATTAAAGACGAGGATAAAAAGGTAAGATAGGAACAGTACCAGTTAGTTCATTTCATTTCACTTTATTTCATTCCATCTTAATAAACACTTTAACAACCTCATCACTTAAGATTACAAGTAGTTTATACCATATAGGATTATACATTTGAACATACATCATTTACACCATGTATAGTAAAATTATCAATCATATTTTTTCATTTAGACATTAAAACATTCTTTTTTTTAAAATAACCCATTATTTATAATTTTGTTACAGTTCACATTACTCATTTCAGAAAGGTACATAACTCATCTCACATCAGTTTCATTTTTTTAGTTAGTTAGATTACTTCCCTTAAATTAGGTTAATTTTGTGCAACAAATTAGAATATATATAGATATAGAATTAGTATTAGTATTTCGGTAGAATGTAGTGTTTAGTATTATCAGGGTACAAACTATCAACCCTATTTCATCCATGTAAATATTTTGTAAATACATGACTCGTGCAGTAAGTTACGCACAGTCATTAAGCTCAACTTTTTTCAAACTGAGCCAAACGTGTACAGTGTCACTTCAAGGTTTTTAAATAATTGGGAGAATAAAAGATGTGTGACAGAAGTGTGAAAGTGAGAGAAAATGGAAAATATACAATGGAGAGTGAAGACAACCAGCGGATTTTTTCTGCCGCTCAACGCGACTTTTTATTATTTGTCTGCGTCAAGCGTTTGCTTTCAGTGTTGAAATATACTGTCTCGAATATGTTGTGTGTAGTTTAGTGTAGACCTTAAGGAAAGTATTTTAAGTCTCATAAGACGGAAACGTAGTCACGAATTAGTGTTATACACTTGTTTGTGGCCACATTTAACCGGATTATGGCACTTGAAAACTGACTTACATACAAATGATAGACAGACACACATGTTAGAAGGTAAATTATATTATTAGTTACATCCAAACACGCAAACAACCAGGAAAACAAACATGTAAAGTGCATACATTTGTGGAACAATGGGAGATAACTCCGGGTCAGGGGACACAATAGACAACGAAACACTAACTTAACAGTGAAAGATAACTTTACACGCGGAAGCGAGATAGGTAAAGCCTGTCGCACACAGCTTGTGCAAGGAATGTTTAATATTATATGGGGGACATGAAGCAATTCGTGTGTTGATCCTAAGAAAGTCAACTTTGTATGGGTAGTGAGTTAATTTGCTATTTGAGGGCAGGTCTTATAAGACAATGGCCGGTTCAGACAAACCTCTAATAAATATAATATTGCGATTGAGAAGAGGGCTCACGCCAACCAGACAAGTTTGTGGCGATCACCAGTAGCCAAGTAAAGTAATACTACCTTGTGACAATAGTCAGTAGAGGTCTATTGAGTTACCCAGAACCAAGTTATCAGTAGTCTTTGACAAAAATTAGATACACTAATTTTTTAGAAACCTCTTGCGTCACAACCATGAGTCAAAGTTTGTAACGCAACACAGGAGGGGAGGGTGTGTGTCAAAGACCAGAATAGATAGGAGGGAAGACCACCCTGAATGAGTGGTCTACCTCAAGTAGATTAGAGGTAACCCAGTGCCCCAACAAGAGGGCAGGGTAGGTGTAGGAAGTAGATAGGAAGGGGAACTGTCAACAGTTCTCTCATGAGACACGGAAGTGTCAACCAGAGAGTAAGCACTCTGGTCACGGTATAATCACCTCAACATAATAGACACCAAGAACTAGAATACAACTCAAGAGTAGGCTGACTACTCTAAGCGTGTTGATGGAGGTAGCACGCAAAAGCCGAAGTGCGCACGAGGTCCCTCCGCGTACTGTGTAATCAGGACGCGGAGAATTGGCAGACGGGGGACAGACTTCGTAGGGAACACATCGCTTAGAGTCGATGCGTATTTCTTTAGATGAATAGATAGATTTAGCAGTAGGGCTAGGGACGACTAGTGATAGGAAGTTCTGTGTATTCATGTGTGATTCATTAGAGACAGTTTTGTGCATTGATGTATTGTAAGAGCCAGTGGCAATAAAATGTGTAATCAATTCCTCTCGTACGACTGACAAATCTTTTTGTGTGGTGCGAGAGAAGTTTATCCCATAATGCCTGTAGCATCGCTTGATGACAGTAGGCACGAGTACTAGCTATTGCGCTAATGCGGAACCACATATACTGTGCTTTCCCAATATCTGTATAAGTCTTTCGATACTCAGTGATGCGCTCATCGTCACGGTGACCACCCATAATTCCTAGAACATTTCATGGAATCAATTTTAGGCTATATCAATATGTCAGTCTAGATGTAATTTTCTAAAATATCCTGGCTTCAACAAAGATTCAAACCCACTCCCGCCGCGCTAGCTGGCGAACGCGCTAGCTAGTGCACTACCTCGGAACCCGAAACTTATTTTGATTTCATTTTACATGTGCTGACTGCAATGCGCCCACCAAAGCGTGGGACAGGTCGGGAAAGAAGACAGGGTACTGCTCTCGCTGAAGCTTTGCTTTAGACGGATGTGGTCTGTATAACTGACGGGACACCAACTAGGCTTGCAATGGGACCGGGAGACCCTGACACGGCCATTGTCTTTATCCCAAGAGGCGGCATCAGGCATAAAATGGAGTGTCCTTGGGACCATGGAAACGACCACCTCCCCTGTTCTGTATTGACACCTAAGTCAATACAGCGAAGGCTGTAAGAGCCCGCAAAACATTCAATTATGATTGTGACCACTCTGCTACTGGGGCGCCTTAGATTACAGGGGCGGTCTAAACCAACAAGAAGAATCTTCACCCATCCACCATGGTGAACACCAGAGGTAGAGAATTCATGGGGGAAAAGCGGGCGGCCGTAAGGAATTAGCAGAGGGTGTGGAGAGCAACCAATTCAGTTGACACAGCATTGGATGAGGTAGAAAGGAATAAAAAGGTAAAGGTTCAAGAATTTAAACTCCAGGCAGCAGAAGCAAGAAAAGATTAAGTGGGGACAAACGAAAAGAAGCTGCAGCAGGATATAAAAGAAGAGATACTAAACACAGACACATTGTACATAACTGACAAATGACTCCATACGCAGGTGAAAACATCAAAATCAGAAACAATAAATAAATGTATATTAATGGAGTAACATAATACAAATAAGTGATATAGAGCACACCGGACTACCCGACGTTTCGGTTCTAAGAACATTTGTCCAGGATAGTACACCACAAACAGATAAACAACGAAATAAAACACGCAAAATGAAATTAACACAGCTTCTTATTGACAGGAGGGAAACGGAAATGGTGGTTTAAACCGGTTTAAAAGGGCGCTCTTGGGCTACAAAAGTTTAAGTACAGTTCATCTGCCAGAGTGGAATGGCTCTTGTCGCTTCAGAGGTCACAGATTGTGAGAATTTGCATGGATATTTTGCCCTGACCATGTTGGGGGTTCGCGGGAATGAACAGGCTGACAGGCTAGCAGGGAATGCACCTCTTGATGGTATCTTGCCTATGGACAAGGGGGGAGATGGTCGTGCGCTTGTAAGACTAGGTGGAGAAGGCGGAGTAACAGATTGAAAACCCATATGTGGAAAGAATGAGATTGCGGGGGATAGGCAGGGGTTCTGGAAGAATCTCAAAACTGAGAGGGAAGGCCAGGAGAACTTTTAATCAGATAGCGATGGGAAAGATTAGTAGTGTGACTCTTCGCTGGTTGTTGAACAAGGGACGGCGCACGTATGGGAATGTCCTGAGTGCAGTGATGTCGGTTCTTAACTCAACTCAACTCAACCCAGCTGCCAGAGTGCCAGATAGAATGTGTGTTGCCAAATGATGTGTAAACTGTCCGATATGGATTCATTACAGGGAAGATAGCATAGTTATACCGTGGCATCAACAACAGTATTGATTCCTGCTGGGTGTATGCATCTGATATAGAAATAGATATAGTGGTTGGGGTTTCATTTCGAAGGCAATTGGATGATGCTTGAAAAAGGAGAGTCTGGCATAAATCTACCACCTCCAGGATGAGAATGGAGGTGGTGGCAGTAACGACGGCAATCCGGTGGTTGGAGAAGACCATCGCAACACACACTGTATTCATTACGGACTTTTAATACGATGGAGAAATGAATGTTTCATGTAGAATGGTTCACCTCTCTTCAGAAGTCACAGGCTGTGAGAATTGTATGGATTTTTAGCCCTGGCCATGCAGGGGTGTGGGGAATAAACTAGCTGATAGGCTGGTATGGATTTCACCTCTTGGTGGTAGATTATCTATGAACAATGGAGAGGTTGTCGTTCGCCTGTGAGATCAGGTGGAGATGGCGAGGGAACACATTTAGAGCCCGTGCATGGAAAGAATGAAATTGCGGGGAATCGACACTGGTTCTGGAAGAATCTCAAAACTGAGAAGGAAGACCATGAGAAATTTCAATCAGATAGCGGTGGGAACGATTAGTAGTGTGACTCTTCTTGTTGAACGAGAGAACGGGGCGCGTAAGGGAATATATTGAGTACAGAAATGTCAGTTTGTAGCTCAACGCAACCCAACTCAACTCAACCGAAACGTGTAGCAGCAACGGGACCCAGGTATGATTTATGACGGTCTTACATTATGATTTGGTGAAACAGTAAAGATAATCTGTGATCGCATAAAAATTAAGAAACTAAAGTTAGGCTACTATAACCGAAACTTGAGAAACTACTACAGTAGTATACCAAGTCGCCCCCCCCCCCCCGCCCCGGACCAGCAAATGAGGCCTCCAGAATAATTTCCCTCTTCTTTGCAACTATGTGACGTCACGGCATAATACCGAAAACGTAATTTTAAGAGCCTCAATTTTCAAGGGAGATAAATTTTGAATAACCAAACATCTTTTCTTTTTTTAAAGTACAGACCTTTCTTATTTGTAGTGGGTAAAGTTAAGGTTACGGGATTCATTCATTCATTCATTCATTCATTCAATCATTAATTCATTCATGCATTAATTCACTAATTTATTCAGTAGCATGTCCTTTGCAGAACCTCGCTTCTATAACAACCTTCCGGAAACTTCTCGATCAAAATCAAGATGTCCTGCTTCCGATACACCCATCTGGAGATCATCCGCCACATCCTGCACCTTTCTTCTCTTTGGCCTTCTTCCTCCTCTCTTCTCAGGCTTATACCCTACATTATTATTATTATCTCCAAACTTTCATGACGTTTCAAGTGACCAAACTATTTCAAATTTCTTTTTTTTTTTTTCGTTTTTAATAGAAAACTTTCTTCAATATTCAGCTCTAGTATGGGTGCATTTATTACGTTCTCCATCCAAGATAGTCTTCGAATCCATCTATAACATTTATATTCAAAAGCATTTATGCGCAATTTGTGATGATACAGTATTAATTGCAGACAATGAGCAGGATCTGCAACATTCATTAGATGTGATTGTTGCACACAGTGAACATCTTGGATTAGATTTAAATTGTGAGAAGACATAGATTATGGTCGTCACTAAGAAGAAGGAAATACCACTATGTAATATACAAGTAAATGGGAATATTCTTACACAAATGAATCGGAGAATCGGTACAATTATCTCGGAACAGATATAACATCTGATGGGAGATGCCTTAAAGAGAGATTTGAACAAGAATCGCCGTAGTGAAGGCAGCCTTTTGCAAGATGAAAAACATACTGACAAATAAAATGACGTCATTTGCAACGAGATAAAGAGTGTTGAGGTGCCACATTGAACCGGTGCTTTCGTATGGATGTGAAGCGTGGACAATAAGCAGTCAAGATGATAAAACAACTGATGGATGTGGAAATGTGGTGTCTGAGGAGAATGCAAAGAATACCATGGAAAGACAGAAAAATCAATGACCAAGTCCTAAAAGAAATGAATAAAAACAGTAAACTTATTAGACAAATTAGACGTAGACAGTCACAATTGTTTGGTCATAATATGAGAAGAAATAAATTGGAGAAGTTGATGACAACTGGCAAAATCGATGGCAAGAGCACAAGGGGAGGACAAAGAAGTACATACCTGGATGGCTTGGCCAAGTGGTATGGTCGAGACAAGAACACTGAGCTGAACCACGATTCTGGTGATGAGAGTGAGATGACAAAATTTTACTCCCCACACTTATCGGTATGGCACATGATGATCATAATGCGCTGTTCAGCTTGTTTAGTAAGTGTCCAGGTGAGGGATACATATCTTCGAACTAAAACCTTTACAATCAAAACAATTTAAAAATTGAAGATGGTGGTTAATTTTGGTTGTGGTGGGTTTGGCGTAAACAATATTATTATACACAGGTTTATGGTGCGATTTAGGGGTACGGGTTACAGATCTCCAAACACAAACAGCAAAAAAGTAAACAATTAAAAATGTAAGATGGCGGATATCATTACTTGTAGTGGACATGGCTTAGTTTTTTTAACACAATCAACAAACACAGGCTTTTGAATACGGATTGGGATTACATGTCCAATATTCAAATGAAAACCATAAATATGTTTTAAAAAAAATAAAAATGGCGGTTATTATTGTTTGCATTTGGTATGGCTTAAACATTATCATCACACACAGGCTTAGGGGCACGGATTATGGTTTTAACAATTAAAGAAGTAAACAATTAAAAACAAAAAGTAAAGATTTCGGATATTAATCGTTGTAGTGGAAATGGCGTAGCGTCTTTCACACTAGCATTATACACATTTTATAAGTACGGATTAGGGATAGGGATTAAAGATCTTCAAATAAAAACCGTGAAAGGGTAGCACATTTAAGACATAAAAGATGGTGGTTTTAGTGTCTGTAGTGGGCATGTTGTAGTGTCATAAGCACTATCATCATACTCATAAGGTCGTATTATATCGTATATAAATAAAATTATTATACATTTGGCAAAGACGCAACAAATGTGCTTAAGAGGTATATAGAACCGATTAAGTTTTAGCAAGACCAAGCATAGACATGTAGCAGAAAAAGTTTCGTTTAGGTTGGTAATAGAAAATAGACCTGGAAAAGTGATGGTGTAGAGCCCATCTTGATAGTATAGTATAGTCAGGCATCGTTTGTTATAGCGAAAGACCGGCCACCTTAACTTGTTAAACAGTAGATCTATTAGATTATCCAAGTTGCTCTCGGTATCGAATGCAGTATGCGCGACTGTAACGCATCGTCACAGCGAAGCTGGCTTATGGAATGAACAATCTAGCCCGTATAAGCGCAAGTCGGTCTTTAAGACACCTGCAGTTTCGAACGCAGTATGCGCGACTGTAACCCTTCGTCACGGTGCAGACTAAAGCGGTCTCGTAGACGGAGAGATGGTGGGGGACAGACGATCTCAGTAGGTAGAAAAGTTTTAGCTGCTAGATTCAAACAGAATGCACAGGGTGGTCGCCTAGGCCACTTCATAAATCACATGATGGCGTGGGGGCAATGCCAAGGTTGTTTCGAGAGACAGGGATTGTAATGTGATCTATGTACGCTATTCTGTTATAAACCACACAACCAGGATGCGGCATGGTGCGAAGATATCAAGTTACTATATATGTCTCGGCATGTTTGTATGTTTGAATGCACGAGTGGGTGCTCGTCTATTCATTTTATGTTTTATGTACAATAGTATTAAGTCAGGGATATCGAATTTAGATTGTTTATTATTAACTCAGCAACTCCCACTAGTTTATGGTAACGCCAATTTTCATGTAGTTGAATATAGGATTAAAAGTAAGTGACAAACTCATAGACAGGTTCTATACCACAAGACATAACAACAAGATCTATGTTCACAACATTGTCCAAAACATCACGTGCAACTGAGTACTCAGCGTGTTGAATAATTAGTCCCGGGAAGGTTAACCTTGGGGGAAAAAACGCCCGCAGAAGTCGGATGTGCCGGCCTAAAGTTACAAATAAAATGGCACAACGCAATTACGTATGAAAAAAAAAGAAAAAAAAACAAAAAACACTCCGGATGAACACAGAAGAATACGAAGAAGAATAATGAGTCTATGAGCCTTACATTGAATTGTACTTCATACATAACAAAATACATGTGGAAGCTTATGAAGAACAGTTTGGATGTTTTACAATAAATGTGGAGCGCGAGAACCAATATTTGGTGTAAGAACACTGATAATCTATATATAGACATATACATGGTAGTTATCGCCTTCCCGTGTGACGGTGGACGTATAAAGATGTTGATTTATTCTTGTGGGCATGTGTATACCTTGAGTGGCATGCTTACGGGAGTCAGAGTTAACAGAAGCTTACCAGGTGTAATGAGAGTGTTTTGTTTGGCGTTGAAGTCTCGTGTTTTTTTTTTTTTCAGTAATCAATGCCCTACATATGTGTGTATTGGTTGTGTTTTGTGCCCTTTGTCGATATTAGATAATTTTTTTGCCAGCAAAATTGTTTGTTGTTGTTGGTATTGTAGTTGTGTGTGCCTATCTGTAATGTGAAGAATGACGTGTTGTTAATGAAGTATACATTATACTGATTACAAAAATGTTTCTTAGGGTGTTATTGTTTATGGCAACTAATCGACACCGGGAGCCATAACTTAGCGGTATGATGGAGTAAAAATACACTGTAGAAATTGGAAATGTGTAACGTAGTAAGTTCAAGTAGTGTTCCTCACTGAGAAGTGGTGATGCTTTGGTTTCGCACAGTTTCATTTATCCTTATGTCTATTGTTATCTGTGTAGCGTTAGTATAAGCTTCCATTCTACCTACACTGTCTGTTAGTCTGTCTACCCCTGCACCTGTAAGCGGGATTTACTGTTAGTCTGTCTACCCCTGCACCTGTAAGCGGGATTTACTGTTAGTCTCTCTACTCCTGCAACTGTAAGCGAAATTGTTGCAGCTATGTCGGTGTCTGATAAAGATATACTGTCACTGTTTATGCCTGCCATCAAAGAGTTGCCAACTATTATGTGGTTCCCGTCAGTCAGTGTCTGCTACGTGTATTGGATTCTGGCACGTCTTGCGCGTTGTTTCTGCCTTCGATGACTATCCAGCTATAGTCTGTCTTCTTGTACATTATCAGATGTTTCCTCAATGTTGGCGTTGTCTGTCGGCAATGTCCCGCTGTGCTGGCTGTTTTTTTTTTTACAGTTACTCTTGTCTCATCTCATCTCATCATGTTCCTCTTGTACCTTGCGGTGTCGAGGTGAAGTATAAACTTCGTGAGAGTGCCCGGTTATGGGCTTCGTATATCGACATTCCCATGGATTCTGTTATTCCCTGCCGTCCAACGTTTACGTGGTCGGCCTCTTCCTCTGTTTCCATCTGGTCTGTACAGCATTGCTTGTTGTGGCATGCTGTTGACTGGTAGCCTACTTGCATGGCCAAACCATTTGACTTGCTGCTTTCTAATAAAATCTAGAGCAGCTTTAACCCCCACTTTAGTCCTGATTTCTTCATTTCTGATCTTATCTCTTCTTGATACGTTGAGTATTCTTCTCAGGAACCTCATTTCTGTTGTTGTGATTTTTCTTTTCTCTTTTTCTGTCATTGTCCAGGTTTGGCATTGGTAGCACAGAGTTGGTAGGAAGATTGTGTTGTAAAGTGCTTTCTTAGTAGTTATTGATACATGTTTGTTCTTAAGTATTGGTGCCATTTGTCCAATGAGTTGATTTGCCTTATTGCACCTATTTTCGATCTCGTCTTCTGATCTGCTATTTGATGATATTATACTTCCTAGGTACTTGAAGCTCTTTACTTGTTTCAAGGGATGTTCGTTTAGGTGAATTGTTGCTGTTTGTTCTTCTTTAGTTATAGTACTCTTGCAGACTTTTACTTCAATGGGAAAGGTTGAGTGTTGTTGAATAACTATTTTATATTTGTTAATGTGTTTTCTTTGGCTGTGTAGTTGGCACTCCTAAGAATGTTTATGTTGCTTCAAGACTGTCTGTGTGAGCTGCAAGATCATAAGTGGGCGCACACTGTAAGGTCTCAATAGTATGTTTCAGTGTAACATTTTCTTCTGTCAAGAGAGTGATCTCTGACTTTAGGTTGACGTAATCACTAATGATCCTAGTTATCTTTTCTGTGTTGTCTGAGGCAGCATCTAGAAGTACCTTTACATATGACTCTAACTTTTCGATGTGCTGCTGACAATCGCACGAGTGTTGGAATGTAACTGGGCTCTCAAATTGTGTAAACGAGAGAGAGAGAGAGGGGGGGGGGGAGGGAGAGAGAAAGAGTGAACGAGAGAGAGAGAGAGAGAGAGAGAGAGAGAGAGAGAGAGAGAGAGAGAGAGAGAGAGAGAGAGACTGAATGAGAGAACGAGAGAGTATGTGTGAACATGAGAACAGGAAAACTGAAAGTACCAAATAGTTAACGACCGGGATTCGAAACCCCTCCTCACCTCCACACAGCGCCTAGGAACAAGTGTACTTCGAAACATGACATCGGACACACCTCACACCCCTATAGCTATGCCACTCCACCTCATTTATACACACAGACACATTATTGATACTTTACTCCTCGATCACACAGGCCTCACCACTATCCCTGGACCACACATATCTCAACACAAGACCTCGACCACCCCACCCACTCCTATTCTCCACCACTTCTTATTCAGTCCTCCAACCCGACCCTTGGATTCGAACCTACCACCTCAAAATAACAACGGCGCCTTGCTTCGGGAATAAGTGCACGTCGAGTCATAACCAACCAGACACAAGGCACCAACCATACTTACGTTACCAATTTACACATACTGTTGATACTCTACCCTTCGACCACCCGACAGTCACACATCCAGGCAACTACATCGATTAATAACCAACATCTTTACTTTATTACGGTTTTTACTTGAAGATCTGTAACTTATTGATTATAGAGTATAAGCCAATAATACTAACTCCATCCATCCATCATGTGCCATGCCGATAAGCGTGTGCGGTAATGTCTTGCCATCTCACTCGATCACCAGAATCGTTAATCAGCTCCGTGTTTCTGTCTCGACCATGCCACGTGGCCAAGAAATCCAGGTATTTACTTCTCGGTCTTCCCCTTGGTCTCTTCCCTTCGATCTTGCCAGTTGTCACCAAGTTCTCCAAGTCATTTCTTCTCATAACATGCCCAAAATATTTTGAATGTCTACGTCTAATGACTCTGATCAGTTTACGATCTTCATTTGTTTCTTGAGGGACTTGTTCATTGGTTTTTCTGTCTGTCAATGGTATTTTTTGCATTTTCCTCAGAAACCACATTTCCACAGCCATCAGATATTTTTCAGCTTTACTGCTCATTGTCCACGCTTCACATCCAAACAAAAGTGCAAGTTCTATGTAGCACTTAAACACTCTTTCTCGTTTCAGTTAATATAATTTTAATGGTCAGTATGTTTTTCATCTTGCAAAAAGCTACCTTCGCAATAGCATATCTTGTTCTAATCTCTTCAAGGCCCCCCCCCCTCCCCCCAGCGATGTGTCTCCACCTTGCCGCGGTGTGGGGGTGGGGGGGAGGCTTGAGTATCCCAGTGACCCCAAGCGCTATGCCGATGGATATACAACTACATGTCGGACAGCTCTTGAGATAGGGACCAGACTAAGAGAGACACAACCTGCTACTCTGCAGGTAGACTGAGGATAGCAGTCAAAAGCTCAAATCAGGTGCACGAAGCCACTAATACTTGGTCCAGACACATACATAAGGCTACCATATGAGGAAATGGCTGAACGCCTCTAAGCCACTAACCCCTAGATGTGAGAGCCTGGCCGATACCAACATATTGTATAACAGAGGTGAGATGCTGAGCACGCTACATGCTTAGCTCAGATACTTGTTCGAAGGCTCTCAGCTGGGGGATATGAGGGATCCCCGGATGAGAGGGCCTGGCCGTCTCTCGCTTACTGATGCCCGGAGGTAAGGTGCTGAGCTAGCAGCACATGTAGCTTACCTCGTGAGCGAGTACTAAAGGTAGAAAAGCGCCCTGTCTCACGAAATGATTACGAAAAATGTCTATATCTATAATCACAGAGTAAGTGCAGTCAAAGGTGAAAAACATCTCATTAACACGAAATGGAACATTTGGCTAGCGAATCCATTGTGTGGAAGTCCGAAGCTAATACTTACCGATGTCGTCCGCAGACTGACTATTCCTGGTTTGTGCGGGGACCGACGAGGGCTAACGAAATGCCCAATATATGGAAGTGAGGAATTTAAATATGGCTATTCTTCGGGTGAGCCCAGTTTCAGAGCAATATGTGCTGGCTCTGCAATTATGGAATCCTCCTGGGATAGTGGCGAATGCACATTGTCTACCCCTGCCTTCCCTTGAGGGTTGACCGTGATGTCTTAGACCGTTCTAACTTGACCAGCTGAGATGTGGGCTACACCACAACAGTAAGAGTCTAACATGCCTCGAAACCCGAGGAAGGCTAACCTCATTAAAAATGCCCGCCGAAGCCGTCCTACGACTGGCAAAATAAAAATTGGCACTACGCAATTACGTCCGAGTGAAATGTCTTTCGTGCTAGGAACAGCTCTGATTACCTAGTTTTCCGAATGCCTGTCGTGTCCGGAAAAGCTCTGAATAGCTAGTTTTCCGAATGTCCGTTTTGTCCGGAACAGCTCTGACAGGCACAGAGGCAAGCACATTGTTCGAATCCAAAACTCGCTAAGTGGATACCGTCTGCAGACCAGTCTAGTTTGAGCGGGAAAGGCCCGTGGTGAACGAAATGCCCAATACATTGAAGTGAGGAATTAAAGCAGCCATGAGCAGGACGTGACGATTCCCTCAGAGAGCCCAACACCAGGGTGCTATGTGTCGGCTCTGCAACTATGGAAGCCATCCTGGATCGCGGAAAATGCCATGGACTGTCCCTGCCTTCCCTTGAGGGTTGATCGTGAACAATTCGACCGTTCCAGTTTGACAAGCTGGGATGTGGACGGCACCACAAAAGGAGTCCCACAGGAATGCTAACCTGTCAAAAATGCACGCTAAAAGTCGCATGTGTTGGCCCAAGGGTGCATAACTAGACACACCGCAATCACATCTGAAAAAACACTCCGGATGAACGCAAAGAAGTAGAAGAGATCTCTTCAAGGCATTCCCCTTCAGATGTTATGACTGTTTCGAGATAGCTGTACAGATTAACTTGCTTAAGGATATGCCCAGTTACTTATATATCACATTGTTGTATTTCCTTCTTCCCAGTGACGACCATAGTCTGTATCTTCTTAACATTCAATTCTGACCCTAGTTGCTAACTGTGTGTAACAACCGCATCTACTAAATGTCGCAGGTCCTGTTCATTGTCTGCAATCAAGACTGTATCATCTGTATATCTAATGTTATTGATGTATCTTTCCCCCAATGTTGATTCCTTCCATATCTTCTATATTTCTGAAAATATTTTCACTGTACAGGGAAAACAGATCTGGAGACATTAAACATCCCTGTCTCACACCTCTTTTAATAGGCTGATATTGACCTACATCGTTATCAATTCTGATGGCAGCTTGGTGTTTCCAATATATGGTTTTTACAAGTCTGATGTGTTTTCCATCAATTTGTAGATCTTCAAGCATCCTTATCATGTCGACATGTCTCACTTTATAGAAAGCCTTTTAAAGTCAATAAAGCAAAGATATAGATCTTTGTTTACTTCTATAGAACGTTCACTTACTGTTCTCAGTATATACCATCTCATATTTAATGTTTAATTTAAATCAAAAGGTGATTGTAATATATTTTTTATACCGACCGTAAGACCCTTTAACTAGTAGTTAATGTTGAAAAAGAGTCGAAAATGTGGTGGATTATGGTGGTGGGAACGAGCCCACCAATGAGGCTTCTTGCAGCCGATTGGACGGGTCGGGGTGGGTGGATGGGCTAACGTGGTGGGCGGGCTCGCGAACCTCCAAGGCGAACAAGCGAGGTGGGACGGACGGACAATCAAACCCCGCAAATATTTTTTTTAAAATATGTTTGATTTAAATTCAAACTAAGTATGGCGGTTATATGATAATTCATTTTTTCGTAGCTTTTTGGTTTTTCCCGGTAATATTTCTCTGTTGTTTTTTTTTATGAATGGAGTTCTGTAACATTTCCCCAATTGTTCATTTATACCATGTACTTTAGCTATTGCATTGTACCTGCAGTCAATCTGCATTGGTTTTGAATTTCTATATCTGCTTTCAGAACATCTTCATGAAGTCTTGTGTACTTAACTACTTTTCCCCTCTCTTCAATTTAACTTGTTTGGTCTAGATCAGTGTTTCCCAACCTTTTTTGTGCCATGCCCCACTTAAGCCTTTCTAAAATTCATATTGTCCCCCCCCCCCCCCCCCCTCAACATATACATTATTTTTAATATTCAAAAATTGAAATGTTCACTAAAGAAACTTGAATGATAGGTTTTAGGAAGAAATCACTTGGTAATTATTGAGCAAACACAGTAAGTAAATTTTCAAAACATATAATGGAGAACTGAAATTCAAGTACAAAATAATTTCAATGAAAGATTTTTCTGTATTATTTTAATTATTAGTAATTATTTATTATTTAAATTTAGTGAGATCCTTGCGCTTGATGCTTGCTGCAAAGAGATCTTATGTCAGGTTCTAATTTAGTTAACTTCAGTCTCAAGTCTCCCCGTTTTGTTATATTCAGCCGATTTCTTCCATTTTCGAATTGCCCCCCTTAACAGTCGAATTGCCCCCCTGTGGGGCGTGGGCCCCACGTTGGGAAACACTGGTCTAGATAGTGGTATATTATAAGTATTACAGTCAGCACCAGGGACTGTCTTAACATTAATTAACACATTTCTAAATCTTGTCATCAAATACTTTGGTAAAATCTATAAACACAAGTTGGACATATTAATTGTAATCACTGCTCCGTTGGGGAGTAAATGTAGGACGAAGAAGAAGCCATATGATGAATTAAGATCCTTCTTTTTTCTCCCTCTCACCTGCTATCATCTGTTATTAACTGCTCTTTATAAGAAAATCTATTCACGTCTACACGTATGTTCCCAAAAGCTGTAATTTTCAAACCTGGTTAATACTAACTTTGATGACCATTATAGTCTTTGTTTTCTTTATATCTTTAGTTAGTTAGTTAGTTAGTCGTGGTTCCAACTTCACAGCAACGGGTCGTCCCCATATTGATCCGTTCCTGTGCTAGTGAATATCACACAAAATGCTCCTCAATGCCCAATGTGAACAATGGACTAGACAGGAGTATCAGCAAGCCAACAGCCCGCACAGGTACACTGTGCATAACGCTGTCGCCAGAATGCCAACACAAAAGTCCTCCATGAAAAATACAGTTCATCGTCGATGGAAATGGCAGTCACCAGAAAGACTTCATTGACCCAGGTGTTATCCTATATGGCTCGGTCTCTTTCCGCAGGACGACCCGCCGAAAACGCCGCACAAAGCATGAACTCCGTAGCTCCAGTGGCGACTCCCAGGAGTCTCCTGAAAAATGCACTCGTGAGCCGAAAAGGCAAACCAGTCAATCCAGCAACAGCGGCCGCCATCGTTCCAAACATGCAGTTTACGCTACAAACAACTGTGGACAGATGTAAAAGTATTCCATGCAAAACTCACAACTCACAGTGTCGCGCCACGCAGGGCGACGGAACCATATCCTCCTTAGTCGCCTCTTACGACGTGCATGGTAGGCAACAGTGTTACTATTATATGTTTATATCTTTATATCACGGGGCTGAGTGGTCTCGAGGTATGGTGTCTGCCGCGAGTGCTAGAGGTCCCGGGTTCAAGCTCCGGTGAGGGCTGGGATTTTTTCACGTGGACTTCTAGTAACAAAATGTTCCCTGGTCTTTGGGTAGTGAGATCGGACGACCGTATGTATTGTTGCGCACGTAAAAAAAAATTCCTGGGCAGTTGGAAATCGAAAAAGAGAAACCTAACGGCGCTGTTCAGGAAATATTTCGAGTTAAAAATCTACCCAAAGTATTTCAGGACCCTCGACGGTGCTACGGAGTTCGTGCACTAAGCTGAGATTCTCCGGATTCAGGCTCGAGTTAGGAGTAGAACGGAGCACCTATGGGGTACAACCGTGTGCCGTGATGTTGATCCGTCGACTAAATTAAACAAAAGTAAACTTTCTTTATATCTATGGCTATGCCATTTTCATTCCTTAGTTTTTATATTTGATTTAACAATTCATAACGATCCTGTCCTGTTTCCGCCACGACACCTTATCACATACGTATTTGACGTTGATTATTGATTTCCTCTTGTCTTAGTCCCGATTTCTCTCTTTTGTTCCCCCTTTCTTGTGTGTGTGTGTGTGTGTGTGTGTGTGTGTGTGTGTGTGTGTGCGTGTGTGTGTGTGTGGGTGTGTGATATAGTCTGTATAAATATTGTGCCATCAGGGCATAATACACACCCCTATCTCACACCTGTTCTATTAGAAGTGATATACATACTTTCATACAGTTGACTATTGTTTCCAGTATAATTGTGCTATTAATCGTCTCTTCTTGCCATTGATACATATTTTATATAGATATATAATTAATTTGTCGTGGGTAACTGTGAAGAAACGGCAATTCATTTGTGCTTCGTCGGGCGAGATTCCACTTTATTCGGCTCGTCTTCAGGGACTTTCCCGGTTATAAATAGATCGGGGATAGTCGAGCAGGATTTTCCATCTAGAAGGTTCGAGAAGCACCTAGATTCGGATGACCAGGGTTGCTTAGCACAGCACCAACTTCTCGTGCGGCTAGAACCTAGAATTCCAGTGCGGAAAATAGAGTTTCTCGTGGAGTTGAAACACATCGTGAAGCACTCATTTCTCGGGCGCATTGTTACGCACGTAGGAGAAATGCGGCAGTCACAGCTCATTCGCTTTCTACATCTCGTGTGAGAAGGTACTGCTTTTGTGTAGCAGTTGAAACATTCCTTCACACTCAACCAAGATGGCGCTGACTGTCGAATTTCACGGCCTGCTGGCTTAGACAGTAATTATAGCTGACTGGACACAGTTCTAGGATTCAGGTATTAACTTTATTAATTAATTTAACGCTGTAAATTGAACATAGAACGCGATCGTTCCGAACTAATTAAATATGCGGTCGACTTTGCATCGCTAATGAAGTGACCGATCGATAAGCAGGTTGAAAACGAGGGCAGCACATAGCTGTGTGTATCTGTGTTTACAAACCGACGTGAAACGATGATGTTTGTCAACTGCTTAGAAATAAAAGTCCGTTAAATCGGCATATTGTGTTCAAATGTTATTGATTGATTATAGTGAGTAGTTGCATATACTATGTTTGCTGTATTATAATAGGGAACAGAAAACTGTTGTATAGAATGAACCTAATTTATGTCAGTCAGTAATTACGGTTAGCAGAGCGCTGAAATTAGACAGGTAAGTTGGCAGATGGAGAGTTAGTTAGTGAATTACTGATGTGTTAGGGAAATAGAGCACTTAGTGGTTAGCCCTAAGAAGTGATGTAGCTATTTTGTGTGTGAACTAAATAGTGAATTCATTTCGAGGAACGGGGAAATTCATACGAAGGTAAGTTCTTCAGTGGTGCTAGAGAGATATACGATGTTGTTATCACGTATATACTAGGTCATGTGTAATACTTATATGAATGATGTACCGACCGCCGAAGTGGTTCGACGCGGGATAACACGGCGTTACCGTCGCGATGTACACATGCTTCTTCAATATTTTCTTTGCTGTCCTCTTCTGTGCATACTTGCGTTAGTACGTCAGTGCTAATGTGAAGAAAGTATGGAGGAACAAATGGAGGACGAATGAGAATCGGGGACAAATGGGATATGGGGACTGCGTGTGAGTTATGAAAGTATGAGACTGGTAAACCAGGTAACTAAGTTCGGCCAAGGCCAAGGCTAATCCGCTTGGAAAGGCAGAACTGGAGAGAACCTTTAACATGCAGGGAGCATGTTTTTCATAGAAGGACTTCTTGACTCTAAGGAAGAGTCTAACAAGAAGAGTTTCGCTACAGAGTGGGCAGGAGGTCCCACTAGCGAAATGGAATGTGTATATAGGTTATATGGTCATGTATTGTTACTATATCCCAAGTGATGGTGCATTGATCGGTGTTTGTTTCTTAGTAGATGTATACTGTAAAGGGGGAGGGGGGTCCAGGGACACCTTACCTTGATATTTTGATTGATTGATTGATTGATTTAGGAACCGACATCACAGCATTCGGGACATTCCCATAAGCGCCCCTTCCCCATCCTCAGCAGCCAGCGAAGAGTTCCAACACTAAAAGTTCCAGTAGCAATCTGATTATATGTCCGTCTCGCCTTTTCTCTGAGCGTCGAGCGTCGGCCAGATCCCCTCGTCACACCTCGCTGTCTCATTCTTACCAGACTATGGTGATCCATTTGCTCCTCCGAGGTGTTCACGTGCTCCCACAAGGCCGCAACCATGTCTGCTTTGTCATGCATCAATACTCCACCAAGTTTTGCCGAGCAAGCCAATCTGTCCGCCTGTTCATTCCCCAGCATACCAGCATGCCCAGGAGAAAAGATCCAGGTGATGCTTGCTACCCGTGACCTCCGAAGCGAAGCAAGCCACTCTGAACGAAGCTTGCCTGTTCTCACCCTTCTCAGCATGCTTTGTGAGTCAGTTACAATCACAATGTGTGTATGTTTCGTGTTTTCTATCCAGCGGAAAGCTGCACTGACCGCCTCCACCTCCATTCTTAAGCTAGATGTAGTGTCATCATACGCCAGGCTCTCCTGCACCAAACGCCGAGCATTAGTTTTTGCCAAGAACCCCCAGGCACTTCTCCTACCTCTCAACACCGACCCATCCGTGTAGATAATCACATCACCCGGGCGAGAATTTTCCTGAATTAGTTGCTGAATTTCCACTTCCGTGGCCCCTGCTGGCCACTCCCTGCACTCCCGGCTCAATGTGATTATAACTCTGCACAAGTCTGACTGCACGGCTGGCACTCTGACCCACTCCTCTCCTCGCCTGATGTTCTCCAAGGGGCACACCTGTCTGATCGTAACCTCTGCCTGAGCCATCCATGATTTCCCTCTTATCAGTCTCTGACCCTTAACTACGTCCAGCGCCTCATGCAACGGGTGATTTGTGTCTGCAGCTACTCTGAGGTATGCCTTCGCTTGCATCACCTTGTGCCTACCTAGCAACAGTAGGCAGACCAAGGATGTAACGCATACACACTACTGGAGTGTCTCTGGTGCATCCCAGAATGACCCGCATCGCTTCATTCTGTATGCGCTCCAATTTCACCAGCTGACTCTTTGAGACAGTGAGTAGTCCTAGTCCATAATCAATCACTGAGAGGATCAAATGCTGGTATAGTGTGAAGAGCATTCTCTGCTCTGTGTCCATTGCAGCCATAGTTTTAAGTGCATTGAGTCCCTTTTGAGATCTTGTCACAACCGTCTCCACATGGTCCTTGAAGGACAGACTCCTGTCAAATGTGATTCCCAGATACTTCAGTTTGTTCTCTCTGTTGACGCTTCTACCATCTATCGTGAGGCTTGGGGCATCATCCTAACAATCCTGTTGTCCAGAGAGCACCACAACACAGCCGCCTTTTCCGGGTTGATGACAGCACTCATTTCAGTGCACCAGTCAATCACTTTGTCTACTGTCACCTGTAGCTCCTGGGCTGTTTGATCCCTATTTCTCTCCTGCCTGTATGCAAGAATATCATCTGCAAATGTTAGAATCCTTCCAACCCCTGGTGCTTCTAGGTATGCAATCTTGCTCGTATACACATTAAAGAGCACCGGTGAGATTGCAGATCCCTGTGGCAGTCCCGGGGTTAAAAAATGTGGCTTTGAGGTCCATGCGCCCAGACGGAGAGCAACCTGACGAGAATGCAGGATATATAGATATATAGTTCTCGTTAACTCTAGAACACATCCAGATTGACTTTAGCGACAACCGTTATGTGAATAGGGATAGGTGAAACGTTAGATCAGACTCGCCATTCTTGATTCTCAATCTGTTTGACGGGCTGTTCACTGAAGGGCCAGCTGACATTGGACTGAGGTGTATGCTTTAATACTATCAACATAGAGATGTTGCTCTACTTAGTTGAATAACTAGGTAGTAATACTGAAGGTTGATTAGTTATGGATTTGATGCATATGAGCCAATGTTTGGGGCCGAATACTTTCACCGATCGCTCTTACTTTCAGGTGTTGCCTGTTAGAACCAGCCTATTACTAAGTTGTTTGCCGGAAACCACTACGTGATCCATGGCGAAGGGTCACTATACCTATTTACCACGCCTGACTGTGCTACATTCTGCAAGAGGGAGAATCACCATGCATGACTCATACTCACCACGTGATTCTGGAGCCCTGCAGCAGCACTAGTGGAACTAGATGGTTTGTTTTCTAATTTAGAACTGTGGTTAAGACTATATTTCAGCAATGTGTTCGTCTACCTGAGCAATCCTGCCGGGGTATACTGAAGATTGATATACTACGGAAATATGATGACATGCTCGCTCCAGAGAGACTTACCAAGTTGGGGTAGGCGCAGCTCTGGGAGCTCATCAATTCCAAGTCAATGTTTATCCGCCTAACCGTCGGAGACTCCAAGCATAGATTGGCCCAGACCAAGGGGCTGTAACTACGTCGGCACTAGTGTCCAGTCATGATTAGACCCACACCAGCTTGCGTATTTGTTTACAAGAACTCGTGATGGTAGACAGGTCAACTCATCCTTGTCCTCATGAACATAGTGTGCAGAAGGAGAATTAGTTCTTACCAAACCATTCGAACAACCGAGTCAAAGAAATATTGACAATATGTTCTGTTACCGAGCTCAACCATGTTTCAGGATTTATGTGCCTGACTCCGAGGGAGTCTGAATATGAGTGACTTTGTAGTGTATTGAAATCATCTACAGGAACATTGGTGTATTTCGTTTGACTTTGTTGAACTTGTTGCAGTAATGATTCATTGCCCAATCAGGGTTAAGCGCTTCTATGCCGAGACCATTAGATTGGTCATGTGTTACTTCTAGGAACATTAAGAGATCAACTGGGGTCACCTCAAGGAGGAGGGTCTCCCAACCAGGCTGTACGTTGAGAACTGTGTAAGGTGGTCACAGCGACTCATTGGGACAGTGCAGACGGGAAGTTCATCCAGCAGTCTGTGGTCCGAGGCGGTAATTCCTCTGACACCTGATCTTAGCTCTGGAGACGGAGTGGTCTCCAAAGGTTCCAGTCATCAGTCTGGAAGAGAGCCGGGTGAGTGTCGGACCGACTGGACGGAACATCTCCATCAAATCTGCATTACAACCTACTGATGAATATAGTAGCATCTCTAACTCTGATTCTGTCTCTAATCTATCCTCTACTATTGTAAATAGAATTATTCTATCAGGGTGTTCAATTCCTACCTATTTTCTTTAGGGTAGAATAAACTTTGTTTATGTTGACTTATTCTTTTTACAGTTATTGAGTGTGGTCTCGGACGATGCCTCAGTGTTCATTGTCCCAAGGGAGAGGGTAGTGAGTGGGGGTCTAGAATCTGGGAGGGGTTTGTAGACATTCTTAAACCATTTGAGGTCAACCGCAGAGAAAACAGTGTATCTACCTGTCCAATTCCTGGGGTTAGAATACACTGTAGTGCTAAGGACACCTCGGGCTTGGTTAACTCTCAATACCCAAGGTGAACCTGTCACAGTAACTATGTTAAATGCCTTTCTACTGTCTATGAGCCGGCTTCGTGGCTTAGAGGTTATGACTGTTCTCCGTAATCTCGTATACTCTCGTCGGTAACGTGATGACAGTGAGAATCAGCAGTGGTTCGAATCGCATCGGTAACTTACGGGGTATGTGAGCCGGCCGCTCAGAAAGCAATGGCAAACTACTGAGCGTAATCTTGCCAAGAAATCAACATACAGCTTAAAGATTCTGGTGTTGACAGCGATGTCCTGTAAAAGGATATGCAAACCCCACTGTTTATGAAGAGTACCCATATATATTTTTGTCTATATATTTTTCTATCAGTTTTCTCACACAAAATATTGGTTTTTCGTGCTCTACTTTTCGTTTTAAAAAAATCCAAACTGCTCTTTTTAAACTTCCATATTTATTTATTGTGTATTCTCTCATGTATGAAATTGAAAAATATATTCAGTGCGTGACTCAAAAGATTAATTATTCTACACGTTGCGAACTCAGTTGTACCTGATGTTTTGGGCAATGTTATGAACATAGATCTTGTTTTTATGTCTTGTGGTGTGAAATATCTCTACGAGTAGCCATTTATCTTTATTCCCATATTCAACTACATGAAATTTGGCGCTGCCATAAACTAATGGTAGTTACTGAGTTTATAATGACAACCTAAATTTGAAGTCGCTGGATAAACATATTTTTTTTGGGTGTGCATATCCCTTACAGGACGTGGCAGTCAACATCAGCATTTTTCAGCTGCTGTTGATGTACTAGGCAAGATTAGGCTCAGTAGTTTGCCATTGCTTTCTGAACGACCGGCTCACATACCCCGTATGTTACCGACGCGGCGACAACCGCTATGGATTCTCGTCCACATCTCGTTACTCACGAGAGTATACGCGATTACGGAGAAAGACGCTAACACCTAGGCCAGGGAGACCGGCACCTTAACACTATTGTAGTTAAAACGTAAAATGAATAGACGAACACCCACTCATGCAGTCACACATACAAACACGCCGAGATGTACATAGTAACTTGATAATTTCGCACTCTGTCGCATCCTGGTTGTGTGGTTGATAACAGAATAGCGTACATAGATCACATTACAATCTCCGTCTCTCGAAACAACTTTGGCATTGCCCACACACCATCATGTATTTTACGGACTGGTATGGGCGATCACCCTGTGCATTCTGATTGAATATAGCAGCAAAAACTATTCTACCTACTGAGATCGTCTGCCCCCCACCATCTCTCCGTCTACGAGACCGCTTTAGTCGGCACCGTGACGAAGGGTTATAGTCGTGCATACTGCGTTCGAAACTGCAGGTGTCTTAGAGACCGACTTGCGCTTATACGGGGTAGATTGTTCATTCCATAAGCCAGCTTCGCTGTGAAGATGGGTTACAGTCGCACATACTGCATTCGATACTGCGGGCGCCTTGGATGATCCAATCTATTTACTGTTTAACAAGTTAAGGCGGCAGGTCCTTCGCTATAACAAACGACGCCTGACTATACTATACTATCAAGATGGGCACTACACCACCAATTTCCCAGGCCTATTATTCTATGACCAACCTAAACAAAACTTTTTCTGCTAGATGTCTATGCTTTGGTCTTGCTAAAACTTACTTGGTTCTATATACCTCTTATGAACGATTGTTGTGTCTTTTACAAGAGTATACTACTGTTGTTTGTACACTAAAAATATGACCCTAAAAATATGATGATAGTGTTTATGATACTAAGCCATGCCCACTACAGATGCTAATAACTTCCATCTTTAATTATTGTGTTCCTTTTTACGGTTTTCATTTGAAAATCGGTAACCCATAACCCTAGTCCGTACCCCAAACCTGAGTATGATGACACTGTTTAAGACACGAAACTATATCCACTACAATAAATAAATAAATAAATAAATAACGCCATATTTAATTTTTATCTATTTACTGTTTTACCGTTTTCATTTGAAAATATGAAACACTTAACCCTAATCCGTAACCCTAAACCTGTGTATGAGGTTAGTGTTTAAGCCATACCCATTACAACCAATAATAACTTCCATCTTTAATTTTTTATGTTTTTACCTTTTTACCGTTTTCATTTGAACATATGTAACCCTTAACTCTAAGTAAACCCACTACATCAAAAGAAAATAGATTGTAGCTTTAAAAAAAAAAAAAAAAAAATTAGTCGATTGTCTATTCAAGCGTTATCGCCATTGAAAATTGAGGCTCCTGAAACTGACATGTTTCTGTTGATTGTCGTGACGTCACATGGGCGCAAAGCAGGAAAAAAATGAGTCTTCAACTCTAATTTGAGTCGGTAAAATGACATGGTATACTATTTACTACTACTGTGCACATGTACGGGGTAAGTTAATAAGTAAGTCACAAATGGCTGTAGAAAAATAACTAAATATGATAACAACTTGAAACCAGTTTATTTGTATACATACATTGTCCCTTTATTTCTCAACATAATTTCCACCAACATCGATGTACCTATCCCATCGTTTTATCAGCCCTCCCAAACCGGGTGCATAGAACTGCGTACGCTGTTTTCTAAACCATGTTTCCACTTCACATTCAACTTCGGCGTCATTCGCGAAATGTCTCCCGCCAAGGTGGGTTGTCAGTGTTTATGCTGACACATGTTTTTCCCGTAAAGCAGTGCATAGCTGGGTAGAAAAAAACCGTTAAGCGGGCGAGTCAATAAGTAAGTCACACAGTTCTCTAGTATGGCCGGTAAATGACAACAAATCACGCAGTTCTTACTTATTAACTTACCCTCGTAATATGCAATTAAATTTTCTTTAAAAATCTTAAGAAAGCCGGCAAGATACTTTATAATAATGCTGATTATTACAATACTTATGCTCAATGTGTACGATGCTAGATAATATAGGTAGCACTTCACAAGATGAAGAGTACGTTCTGCAATTTATTTATCTTTGTCAGTCGAGATGAGGGAAAGATTTCTTAAGAGCTCAACTGAACCAATTCTGATATAGGGAATTGAATGATGGACAATTAGCAAGCAAGTGAGGAATTATTTGGAAGTTGTATAGATGCAGTTTCATAGAGGTATGATGAGAAGACCATGGGCGGATAGAAAGCCATATAAAGAGATCTTGAAAGAAGTTGATTTACAAAGAGAACTGGTTACTCGCATCAGAATAAGACAGTGCTCATGCTTTGAGCATGTCAAGAAAGGGGAAAGCTGGAGTATGTCGTCATAATGGAAAGACTGCTGGAGAGGAGAGGCAGGGTAAGAGAGAAGATGATGGGCAGTTTGACATCATGGTATGGAGGAACGTCGGTATCAGAAAAAATTGAAAGCATAAGAAACAGACGTGAGTCACCAACGCCACACGGCATGAACTATTTGATGAAGCCAAAGAATAAGAAAAGATAACCAGCTTCGTAGCGTAGGTTACAATGAATAACAAAGCTCGTAAACTTTAGATATGAACATTCACTACACACCTTAACACATCGACAAAGAACATGCAGGCAAAGTTTATAATGTGTTTCATCTGAACTTACGATATATTCATCGTACACCTTTTTAATGTACAAGTAAAATTGATATTCCATATTTCCTTCCGCTGTAGTTTGTTTGCTATTACAGCCACACTGTCCATCAGTTAAAGTAGCAACAGAATCGCTACAGTAACGCCAGTTCAAAACCTGACATGACTGTGGAAAAATATTCATATAGTCATATGACAAAATAGTGAAACCAGCTTGTGTAGGTGTGTCTGTGAGCGAGTGTGTATATATATATATGAGATGTGAATTGTGTGTGGAGTGCTTGTACATGTGTCCGGAGTTGTGTAACCTGCATGTCTAGAAAAATAGTGACCGACCGGTTGTTGAAATAAGTGAGTTGCCTTAATGCAGTAATGTGTGGCTGCTAGTTTTTTAGTGACTGCCGCTTCCATTTTCCATGACGGAATTTTTATGTTGGCATTCTCGCAGCGTCAATATGCATAATATACATGTGTGGGCTGTTGGGTGTCAAGACTCCTGTCTGTTCCACTTCTTACATGGGGTAATGAGGAGCATAAATTGTGATATTTACTGGCACCGAACGAAGCATAGTGTGTCGACACTTTGACGTAAAGTTAGACCAGCGACTAACTAAACCACACACTCACACACACACAGAGACAAACACACACACACACACACACACACACACACACACACACACGCATATATATATATATATATATATATATATATATATATATATATATATATATATATATATATATACCCATCCATCATGTCCCATGCCGATAAGCGTGGGCTGTCATATTCTGCCATGTCACTCGATCACCAGAGTTGTGGATCAGCTCCGTGTTCCTGTATCAACCATGCCACGTGGCCAAGCCATCCATGTATTTACTTCTCGGTCTTCCCCTTGGTCTCTTCCCTTCGATCTTGCCAGTCGTCACCAACTTCTCCAAGTCATTTCTTCTCATAACATGCCCAAAATATTTTGACTGTCTACGTCTAATGACTCTAAACAGTTTACGAGCTTTATTTGTTTCTTGAAGGACTTGTTCATTGGTTTTTCTGTCTGTCCATTGTATTCTTTGCATTTTTCCTCAGAAACCACATTTCCACAGCCATCAGCTGTTTTTCAACTTGACTGCTCATTGTCCACGCTTCACATCCATACAAAAGTACAGGTCTATGTAGCACTTCAACACTCTTTTTCTTGTTTCAATCGATATCTTTTTATTGGTCTGTATGTTTTTCATCCTGCAAAAGGCTACCTTCGCAACGGCAATTCTTGTTCTAATCTCTTCAAGGCATTTCGCATCAGATGTTATGACTGTGCCGAGATAACTGCATCGATTCACTTGCTTAAGAACATGCCCATTTACTCGTATATCACATTGTGGTATTTCCTTCTTCCCAGTGACGACCATAATCCGTGTCTTCTTAAAATTCATTCTAACCCTAGTTGTTCACCGTGTGAAACAACCGCATGAACTAAATTTTGTGGGTCGTATTCATTGTCTGCAATCAAGACTGTATCATCTGCATATCTAATGTTATTGATGTATCGACCCCCAATGTTGATTCTTTCCTTTATGTTCTACATTTCTGAAAAATATGTTCATTGTACAGGGAAAAAATATCTGGAGACATTACACCTCACACCTCTTTTAATAGGCTGATATTGACCTACATCGTTATCAGTTCTGATGGCAGCTTCTTGTTTCCAATATATCTTCCAATATATATTTTTACAAGTCTAAGGTCTTTTCCATCAATTTGTAGATCTTCAAGCATCCTTATCATGTCGACATGTCTCACTGTATTTATATATATATATATATATATATATATATATATATATATATATATATATATATATATATATATATATATATATATATATATATATATATATGTTAGTTAGTTAGTCGCAGTTCCAACTTCACAGCAACGGGTCGTCCCCATTATGCTCCGTTCCTGTGCCAGTGAATATCATACAAAACGCTCCCCACTGCCCAATGTGAAAAGTGGAAAAGACAGGAGTCTCGACAAACAACAGCCCGCACAGATGCACTGTGCATAATGCCGCCGCCAGAATGTCAACACAATAGTCCCCCACAAAACACCCAGTTCATTTCTGATGGAATCTGCAGCCATTTTCCCATCTGGATGTTTCTTAGATGTTCACCCACACAGTCCACGAAATACAGTTCATTGTCGATGGCAGTGGCAGTCAACCAGAAGCTCAGCAGCCACGCATTTCTGCATAAGGCAAAAACCGGTCAACTCTGGGACATAGCCATCTGCCATCACTCCGAACATGCAGTCACATTCCAAAAACCTCGGGCAGATTCAAAAGCACTTCACACGAAACTCACAGCTCACAGTGTCGCGCCACGCACTCACGCAGTAGCAGGGCGACGGAACCATCAAGCCTCCTTAGTCGCCTCTTACGACATGCGTGGTAGGCTGCATATATGTGTGTGTGTGTGTGTGTGTGTGTGCGCGCGTGTGCGTGCGTGCGTGCGTGTGTGTGTGTGTGGGATATCAATCATTGGTAGAGTTTTGGTATGGATGGCTGACACGCCCATTTGAGAGCCAATTCCCCATTTATCCAAGCCTGAATTCCAGCCTGTGCCTATGGATCCCAGTCGCTGTCAGCATGCGAAAGCGGCCACTCCCAGGGCAAAGGCTGTGACAGGCCGGCACAACCAGACAATGGTAACCGATTCGGCGTCAAATTAATCGGTGATCTAGTATCTGCCTATGTGAAGACAGGATTCGGCAGACTACGTGGAAGAAATCATTGATGGTTCATCGGGAAATACGGCATTTACCTGCAAAGCGTTGTTGAACGTAATGAGCACGGCAAGGCGCGTTGAACGCCCTGTCAATCCACTGCACCTGTATTCGTCTCCTGTTGTCTTGACTTGTCTTGCCACTGAATTCAGATGGACTCAGGCGAGAGAGTGATGTCTTATAATTGCCCAACTCTTCCTCACTCTAATCCAATTCATCGTGCAAGTCACGCTTCGTCCAACGTCATATATCACCTTCAAGCCATGTGGCGATGGGCGAGCGGCGAAGCGGCAGGCGTGGGAACGCTGGCAGTCGCAGTCGAAGACCTGCACACGGGTGGCTCAGGCCATGTGGTCCATTTCTACTGACCCGGAGCAGCTATGGGATTCGGTAGCCCCTGAGTGACTGAGCAGTCCTTTTAGGAAGCACTGCTCACCTCTATAGCATGACGAACGGGCTAGAAAAGGTGCCCTAATCATTGTCCTCGGAGACCCCAGCAATTGCTAAGAGCCCATCTCTATCTTTATGGGCATATTTATTGAACGCCATTTAATGTCTACACCAGCAAAATCGCAGCTATTGAAGCACCAGGTATGGGTAGTTGTTTAATCTTGACATTTGCAGATGATGTGCTGGTGTATAGACAGGGCAGAGAAAGGGCCAGTTTGGCGGAAGACTAACAGGTGGCAGTAAACAGGGTGGCAGAATGGTGCAGGGACGCAAGGGCCATTATAAACCCAGACAAAGCATCGGCTGTGTGGTCCTCCCCGGATAACCGGTTGGTCAAGGCAGATGTCCCAGATATTATGTTGAATGGATGTCCGCTTAGTTGTTGGCACCTTGCAGTCTTGACAGACCAAAGTATGTGAGTTGGAATGTGGCCAATATTCCATCACAATGCCTGGGCAGAGCTTCAGAGAAACATGTGGTGCCCAAACGACATGTCCTCTCTCTCGGCCTGACCTTGTGTTGTCCAGAGGAATGGGTAACCAATACGTCTGGCACAAGGTAGGCTGCAGATTGTGAGAATTGTATGGATATGTTATTTTGCCCTGGCGGGGGAATTAAAAGGCTGATAGGCTGGCAGCGAATGCTCCTCTTGGTGGTAGATTACCTATAGACAATGAGGGGGGGGGGGGGGGAGAGGGGTTTGATCGTGCAATTTTATGACCAGGTGAAGAAGACAGGGAAACAGGACTGAGAATCCGTACATGGAAAAAAATGAGATTGCAGGGGATCGACAGGGGTTCTGGAAGGATCTCAAATTTGGGAGGGAAGATCAGGAGAACTTTAAATCAAAAAGCGGTGGAAACGATTAGTAGTATGACTCTTCACTGTCTGTTGAACAAGGGGACGAGCACGTATGGGAATGTCCTGAGTGCGGTGATGTCGGTTCTTAACTCAACTCAACTCAACTCAACTTATTGAATTGCAGATGTGAAAGTCTGTGTCTGCAGCAAGATAATCGTTTTTGATCTTGCAATGACTTCCATAGTCAGAAGTCAGACTTATTGTCAAAGTAAAGAAACCGTAATCCTCTTTCAAGACAAGTTTTCAAATATTACTGCCTGAACTTCTGCCTTAACAATTACCAACGTTTGTTGTCTGCACTTACTGTTCAGTCGGATGTACACCGTAAAGGACGTACCACACTCAGGACAGGTATCCATTCTTCACCTAGTTCTCAAATGAACAACCCTCGTTATCTCGTTATGTATCTTTTCCAATCTCTAATCGCTGAAAACGGCTGAAAGTTAGGATTGCCAGGATGTATTCAATCTCCAAAAGGACTTGACGCTGAGTCTGAGACAAGTGACGCTGCTCTGTGACGCTGCCATGACCCTCCTCGCAGACTTTCTCTTCTTAGTTTCATTACCATATGATCTATGTACTCATTAAAAGCCAGTCTCGTTTATGCTGTCAAACATCACTCCCAGGTACTTCATTGAAGGGGCTATTATCACATCCTTCGAGAATAAACTTACAGCTGGTGTTGGAGTGTTGATAATACGGTTATTCATCGAGAACCATGTCATGGTCGCCGTTGTCGGATATATCGGTTCTTCCTCTTCCCCGCACCATAGGGTATTGTGTCTGAAGCTCTTCAGCAATCTGCTCCCTAACTATAGGATGGGTATAAAAAGATCTATAAGATTCTTCTGACGTTACCACCTGCCAGGGTTTCATACAAAATATTCTTGTCTACTGGCTTGTGGTGCTAATCGGGTACAATCGGGATAGCGGTATATTGGATAGAATTCAACGACCGTATTCTCTCAGATGGATATCGTACTGTGGAACTTATTTGTGCCCATGGAATTCAGAAAACTGATATTAAGATATGTACTGCCCACACTAGTGTTTGGTAATCATGGACATTTAAAAACGGGAAAAGAAAGAATAGGGCAACCACAAAGTACTACAAGAAACAAATGAAAATCGTAACTTGATGAGAGAAATTACACGTGACCGTTAAACGTTTTTGGACATGTTAAGAGAAGAAATAAATTAGAGAACTTAGTGACAACTGGCAAGATTGAGGGGAAGAAAACAATGCGAAGACAGAAAAGTAAATACCTGGATGGCTTGACCTCGTGGCATGGTCGAGACAAGAACGCTGAGCCGATCCACGACTCTGGTGATCGAGTTAAATGGCGAATCATGACCGCCCATGCTTACCGGCATGGCACATGATGGATAGAACAGTGTAACATCAAAAAGGTCAATGTTTTAAATATCTTGGATATACAGTACCATTTAACAGAAGATGTGACATAGATGTCAAGAAAATAATCGTCACATCCAAAGATTTTTTGCGAGAATAAATAACGTCACGAAAAACAAAAAAATATAACACCAAATACAAGTGTTATGGTCTCAAGTTCGCGACGGTAGAGTAAATGAACACGGTCGCCAGTCAGTAGTGTCATTGATCATCAAATGTCAAGCTGGCAGGCGTTCGCCATCTCACATGATTAGCAGAATTTTGGATCAGGTCTGTATTCTTCTACCGATTATGCCATGTGACAAAGCTATCCAGATATTTATTTCTAAGCTTTTCCCTTGTTCGTTTTCTGCCAATCTTGTCAAGAAATCTCGTCTACTCCAAATTTCTCGAATACGTTTGTTGTGTGTGCGTGCGTGCGTGCGTGCGTGCGTGCGTGCGTGTGTGTGTGTGTGTGTGTGTGTGTGTGTGTGTTTGTCTGTGGTATTCTTTTCATTTCCTCAGAAAACACTTTCCAACTGCCATTAAATGTCTCTCAGATCATATGTATTTCAGCCATGCTTTGTAAGCATGTAACACTCATTTTCGCATTGCACTTGGCAGATTTTATTGGTCAGTATGTTTTCCATATTGCAAAAGGCTAACTTTGCCTTAGCGATTTTTGTTGACATCTCTTCAAGGGATCTTCCATAAGATGGTATGACTTTGCAAGGATCACTGGTTCAAGAATATTTCCATTTACATGGATGTTCGTTCCGTATAACAATCGCATCTATACATTGCTGTACACAGGCTTGTCCATGGGAATGGGATTCCCATGGGAATCCCTTGGGAAACATCCCATGGGATGGAATGGGATGGGACAGCACACATTTGTATTTCCCATGGGACACATGGGACAGTAGCCATGTCATAGCAACTTGATCTACATAAGAGCTAGCCTTAATTTGTTTATTTGTTAAACACTTTTAAAGCTTTTTATCCTTCTTTTTTTTTTCTTTGTATATTTGTATCAATTCTTTATCTCTTGGTGGGACACCGGATAAATAAATAAATGCACGCATGCACTCTGCTAGTCAGTCATTGTTGCTGTGATTGTTGATTAGCGTCTTTAGCGATTTGTAAATACGAAGCTAGTTTTAATCTGTTGTAATCGAAGTTGTTTTGAAGCTGGATTGCAGTATTTTTATTTGGTTGAATATTATGTACTATATTTATAGTCTATCATTAAAAGAACGGAAACATACAAATACCTGGGTACAATCTTCAACTGCTCCAACATCATAAGGGAAGAAATACAAACTAGAATCAACTCTGGAAATAAGATATACTATGCACTACAACATCTACTAAAATCAAAGGCGCTATCTCGTAACACCAAAATCACAATATACAAAACACTGATCAGACCAGCTGTGCTGTATGGCTCTGAAACCTGGAGACAACGAAAGGAGACGAAGCCTTGTTACAAACCTTTGAGAACAAAGTTTTAAGACGCATCTTTGGACCCATTAGAGATACACAAAGTGGAGAGTGGAAAAGAAGAAGTAACAAAGACATTTATGATCTGTTTAAGTCCCCGCTAATCACTGGTATCATGAATGCTAATAGACTACAAAGGCTGGGGCATATAGAAAGAATGGAAGATAATAGGGAAACAAAACTCGCTTACACTCAGGAAATAAATGACCGTAGACCCCGAGGTAGACCAAGAAGACGGTGGAGAGATAATACATGTACAGACCTACAAGCACTTGGAATCAATGACTGGCAAGAGAAGGTCCACCAGAGAGACGAATGGAGACGGATTGTATTTTCAGCAAAGAACCTCAATGGCTCGAAAAGCTGAAGAAGAAGAAGATATTTATAGTCTATAAATATATATTAGTCCAAATTTCAAATAATATGTGAAGGTCAGTCACTTGAAGTCACGGTGTTACTGAGTGCAGGCTGTGTAAGCCTACGGTACCCCAAATGACCAACCAAAATTGTGAGTTCCAGAATCTTACTGAAACTGTTGTTGCTAAGATGTTGAGTGGGGGAAAATGCCACTTGATTGATGTTGCAAAAGAACTTGTAAAGTCTTCAACAGCTGATGTTAAAGCAGTTAAAATATCTGAAAGTATTTTAGCACCATTTGTTTTCTGTGCAAAGTGCAAAACGCTAAACAGTTGGTATAAGTTGATTAATGAAAAATGGGTTAATCAAAGTGGTTATGGAGTTGCAATAAAGCATAGCATGAAATGTGGTTCCGGTGGTTCTACTAACATCAAACGATTTTTTGAACCCAAGCAGCGAGAAGTAACAAAACCACCACCAACATTGTCAAATACTGCCCCCCCCCCTCCCAAAAAAAAAAAAAAACAGTTCTTAAACTAATTACATCACATCCAACAGTATCCATTTCGGCGGGATGTGACATTACATGTGATTCTGCTAACTTTGCTGCAAGATCTACTCACGCTGCTAAACCAGGTATATAATTACACTATATCACGGCAAACAGGGAGGGACTCGTTCTATTTTGGCGCAAGGAAAATTGGCCAAACTGCAGTTTCAAAAATTGTTTCAAAATATGGCACAATATCCAGAATCTCCAATTTCAGGAATAGTTGACTTTTGGTCTGCAAGACAAGCATATCTTTTGCTATATGATGGAATTATTGCATGTGGACTAGATCGAAATTGAGAATGGATTACTTTTCCTCTGTCTCTTATGAACAGTGATAGTAATCAATCCCATACCGCACAATTTACACACAGTTTTTGTTTTTTGCACGTGAATTTCTTGCCGAATCTACCACATTCTCCAGTCTATTGTTTGTGTGTACTGATAATGCAGCAAGCATGACGGAAGCATTTGATGGACGGTTTGATACCGATACAGAAATGCACCGATCTGGTTGTACTGTGCACAGGTTATCAACATGCATTAGCTGATAGCTTCAGCAGAGGCGTGATTTCTGAAAGGGATCTGTTCATGGATCAACTTTCATTTATTGAATTATATTACACTACACATCAGGCAAAGGCGTCACAGCTGCCATTTTCCATACCAAGAAAATCTGTAACACGTGAATGACGATCATATTACCAACGTTTCAATGCCTATTTAAAACATTACTCGCAATACTTTAATGAAGATGATAGAGTATTCTTAAACCACATTCCGAATATTGCTCAGATTAAAGGAATGCTGTACATACATGAGAAATTCAAAACTTTTTTTTGACAAACTAGAAATTGACGGTGCTACATCTCATTTAATTTTGCTGTTATACTTCCTCCTAGACTATCAGTTGTACAAAGTTATTGTTAATATTGACGAAGAAACTTTCAGCAGCATGGTGAAGAAATATTGTCAGAACGTTCAGAAAATTATTGGAGAAAAACTTTGGCCATATTGCGGCAGTTCTCTGGCAGTTATTGCAGCATTCCTAACTGGGGTTGACATTAAAGCCAAAATAAAAGACATGGTCAAGTAAGTTGTTACTAAGAAGAAAGGGAATGTGGACACCAATAAATGGGCCAATGATTGGGTCGCTTTTTCTAAGTCTGTTGTTCCAACTGATACTTCATTCGTCAAGGATATAAATCTTTCTTCTGAATCGTCTTCTGTATGTGAAGTAGCAGGAATTTTAGAACAAAAGCCGAAAAGTGATTTTGACTTAATTTTTGATCCTCCACCAAACAAAGCACTTAAGTTTGATGACCCCAGAAACAAATGTCTTGAAGATGAAGTCTCCATGTTTCAAAAATTACGGCAACCAACTTCACAACCATTAAATTATTTGAAAAATGAACATAGGTTTCCACTTCTAAAAGCAAGTGCGGAAATTGTTTTGACCATACCAGTGTCCTCAGAAGCAGTAGGGCGCTTATTTAGTGCAGCTGGATTGTTGTTGAGTAAGTTACGAAAACGAATGTTACCAGCTCTCGTTGTAAACTCTGTGTATATCAGATTTGCATGTATGATGAAAATTGTGGAAATGGTTCAAGGATTACCTGGATTAACTGAATTATTAGAAACAGTCGATCAGCAGAAAATTGATAATGTGCTGAATGTGCAGAGTGACTCGGAAACAGAATGAGAGTGTCAGAATGACACTGAATTGTCATATTTAGATTAAACTTCGTTTTAATAAAATACTCTTGAATATTAAAATTAATAAATTCTGTTGTTTTACATGTCTCTTTGTACATATAGTCCTATTTAGTGGACACTAAACCTAAACTGTCATAAATGTCATAATTTTATTTAAACTGTATTCCATATTAATATTATCATTGGAATCCCATGGGATGGTATGGACAGGCATAAATTGCCATGGGATGGGATGGGATGGGATGGGACTGAAAAATGTGTCCCATGGACAAGCCTGGTGATATGACTAGCCATTATAGCTTACTCATGATATATACTAATGGTGTTCAACATAGTAAATCTACAAGTTAAGGGTGCCCTCCAACGGCTTGAGACTGGTAATATTAATATCGAGACCAGACAAGAATACTATTTTTTTAAACCAGGAAACAATAATTACGACATATATTTGGGGGACCCAAAAGGGGCCGGTAATACTTACATTTTCGCCGTACGAGAACTGTAGACGTTTAGTGAAGACCTGAGTAACATTTGCGTCCGGCAATATTCTGTATAGAAGATGGGTATGGTAATCACCCATTGCTAATGAAAGTTGTAAACAATTTAAACTATAAGCAAACGAGACAAACGCGGGCCTTCAAGAAAGTACATGCTGCACTTGAGGACAGATAAGACACATCTAAACGATAGAACTATGAATATGGGTTATTAGAAAGCAAAATTTAGTTAGAATATGGAGTGAGGGTAAGATGATGTGAGGCATATTACATAATATTAATCAGCAACAGATCTTGCAAAAAGACGTGTTGGATGTTGCCACAAAATCGAAGGCATTATTTTAATAATATCACAAACTGTGACGTCCTTGTTATGGAAGAAAAAGAGAAAGTGTTATTATAACTATCTCAACCCCGTGTGCACATGTACAGAACTGTTGAATAGTAAAGAAGAGAAGAAAAGACGGATTGCAAGAGCAGTCTTGTTGATTGTAAAATGTTTCTTGACACAACTCTAACCACTTAATAGAGCACAAGGTAAAAATGAAAACATGGAAGCATTACTTGTGAAATCTACTCCGGATGAATATATCAATAATTAAATTCTTCATTTCAAATATTATTCAAGCTGCTTGGTTATGCAGATGATATAGATATTATAGGGCAAAGTGAACAAAAGACATTGGAAATATTGACTCACTTAAAGGAAAAAGCCCAACAGATAGGGCTGGTTATCAATCAAGATCTGACAGAATATATGGTAATTTCAAGAGACGGAATGGCTAAAAACTCTGGCCACATACAAATAGATAATATGACCAATAAAAGAACGGAAACATACAAATACCTGGGTACAATCTTCAACTGCTCCAACATCATAAGGGAAGAAATACAAACTAGAATCAACTCTGGAAATAAGATATACTATGCACTACAACATCTACTAAAATCAAAGGCGCTATCTCGTAACACCAAAATCACAATATACAAAACACTGATCAGACCAGCTGTGCTGTATGGCTCTGAAACCTGGAGTACAACGAAAGGAGACGAAGCCTTGTTACACACCTTTGAGAACAAAAATTTAAGACGCATCTTTGGACCCATTAGGGATACACAAAGTGGAGAGTGGAAAAGAAGAAGTAACAAAGACATTTATGATCTGTTTAAGTCCCCGCTAATCACTGGTATCATGATGGCTAATAGACCACAATGGCTGGGGCATATAGAAAGAATGGAAGATAATAGGGAAACAAAATTCGCTTACACTCAGGAAATAAATGACCGTAGACCCCGAGGTAGTCCAAGAAGGCTGTGGAGAGATAATACATATACAGACCTACAAGCACTTGGAATCAACGACTGGCAAGAGAAGTTCCACCAGAGAGACATATACATATACAATCAATTGACCAAGCTGCAGAAACAACCGTCCCAAAAATAAAGATAATAGGATGCAAGAAATGGATGACGGAAGACATCTTTAAGCTCATGGAAGTAAGAAGAAAAAACAATAATAACAAGGAAAAGTTATGCAGAGCTTCACAGGAAAATTAGGAAGCTATGCAAAGAGGCAAAAGAAACATGCTAGATGAAAATTGAAAGGAAATTGAAAACCAATACAACAGCTGGAATACCAAATTAATGCACAAACAAATTAATGACATCACTAGCAAAAGAGCCTAAAAACCAAACATGGCAAAATCATAATAGAAAAAGATCAAATTTTACATGCATGGTCAGATTATGTGAGAGACCTTTATGATGATACAAGAGAAGAACAATATGATCATCGGAATAATAATGAAGGACCATCCATTTTTAAGAAGGAAGTTCAGAATGCTCTTATTCATATGAAAATTGGCAAGACGCCGGATACAGTTAACAGTACAATAGAAATGATCAATACCTTAGAAGAATATGGAATAGATCAAGGCACCAGACTGCTGAACGCAATATATTATACTGGAGATATACCTCCAGAGTTATGTAATTCTATATTTATTGCAATCCCGAAGAAATCAGGAGCCTTAGAATGCGATCAACATCGAACAATTAGTATAATGAGCCACATCACGAAGCTTCTGCAGAGAATTATTATGCAAAGAATTAGGAAGGAAGAAAATAGAACCCGAAATAGGAGAAGAACAATGTGGGTTTGTAGAAGGCATTATATTGGAAAAAAACAAGCTGCAATAAGGAGTGATAATGAATTGGGACAATATCAACCTATTATTAAGAGAGGTGTTAGGCAGGGGTGTGTAATGTCTCCAGATCTTTTTTTCCCTTTACAGTGAAAATATTAGTAGTACCACGAAGTACCACAATGTAATATACAAGTAAATAAGAATATTTTTTCAACAAGTGAATCGGTACAATTATCTCGGAACAGTCATAACATCTGATGGGAGATGCCTTGAAGAGATTAGAACAAGAATCGCCATGGCGATAGTAGCCTTTAGCAAGATGAAAACATTCTGATCAATAAAAAGATGTCAATTGAAACGAGAAAAAGAGTGTTGAGGGGATACATAGAGCCATTTCTTTTGTATGGATGTGAAACTTGGACAATGTGCAGTCAAGCTGAAAAACATCTGATGGCTGCAGGAATGTGGTTTCTGAGGAAAATGCAAAGAATACCATGGACAGGCAGAAAAACCAATAACCACATACTACAAAAGACAAATTAAAATCATAAAATGATTAGAGAAATTAGACGTAGACAGTCAAAATAGACATGTTATGAGAAGAAATGGATTGGAGAACTTAGTGTCAACTGGCAAGATCGAAGGGAACAGACCAAGAGGAAGACCGACAGGAAAATACCTGGATGGCTTGGCCACATGGCATGGACGAGACAGGAACACTGAGCGAGTCATGACCGCCCACGCTTACCGTCGTGGCACATGGCTGATTGAGAATGCAAGGGCACATTAAAAGCTGTGTATATACTGCGAACAGTAGGTACACATTCTATAGAAGTAAACAAAGATCTATATCTTTGTGTATTGACTACACAAAGGCTTTCGATAAAGTGAGACATGTCGACATGATAAGGATGCTTGAAGATCTACAGATTGATGGAAAACACACCAGACTTGTAAAAACCATATATTGGAAACAACAAGCTGCCATCAGCATTGATAACGATGTAGGTCAATATCAGCCTATTAAAAGAGGTGTGAGACAGGGATGTGTAATGTCTCCAGATGTTTTTTTCCCTGTACAGTGAAAATATTTTCAAAAATATAGAAGATATGGAAGGACACATTGGGGGAACGATACATCAAAAACATTAGATATGCAGATGATACAGTCTTGATTGCAGACAATAAACAGGACCTGCACAATTTAGTAGATGCGGTTGTTGCACACAGTGAACAACCAGGGTTAGAACTGAATATTAAGAAGACACGGATTATGGTCGTCACTGGGAAAAAGAAAATACCACAATGTGATATACGAGTAATTGGTCATATTCTTAAGCAAGTTAATCGATACAATTATCTCGGAACAGTCATTACATCTGATGCGAGATGCCTTGAAGAGATTAGAACAAGAATTGCCATTGCGAAGGTAGCCTTTTGCAAGATGAAAAACATACTGACCAATAAAAAGATATCAATTGAAACGAGAAAAAGAGAGTTGAAGTACTCCATAGAACCTGTACTTTTGTATGGATGTGAAGCGTGGACAATAAACAGTCAAGCTGAAAAACATCTGATGTGTGTGGAAATGTGGTTTCTGAGGAAAATGCAAAGAATACCATGGACAGACAGAAAAACCAATGAACAAGACCTTCAAAAAACAAATAAAGATCGTAAACTGATTAGAGTCATTAGACGTAGACAGTCAAAATATTTTGGGCATGTTATAATACGCTTATCGGCATGGCACATGATTGATGGATATATATATATATATATATATATATATATATATATATATATATATATTATATATATAAATATATATATATATATATATATATATATATATATATATATATATATATATATATATATATATATATATATATATATATATATATATATATATATATATATATATATATATGGTACACCAAAATGTGACATAGAAATAGATAGAAGGAAAAATTCTGAACCAAGTGGATAATTTTAGATACCTAGGAGCATTTATAACATCAGATGGAAGATGTAAGACACGGACTAAGAGCAAAATAGGGCAAGTAAAAGCCGCATTTCAGAAATGAAGACAATGAAAATGCAACTATTAGTTCATACTGTATTGATTTGTACAGTATACTCAAGAACAGATATGCAAATCTTGTAGAAGTACCCAATGGATAATTCCATTTATGATATTGTTTATATAAGGACCTCCTGCGGAGAATTATGATGAGAAGAATAAGAAATATATAATAAATCCAGAAACCGGAGAAGATCAGGGCAGATTTGTGGAAGGCACAAACAACATTTAATCTTGAGAACAGTAGAAGTAAAATTTGATTGCAGTGAACTATATTTTTGCTTTATTGACTACGTTAATGTAGTGTAGCAATGTGTATATGTATAGGTCACATTTCATTGTAAGTAAAGGTCACATTTCATGGAAAGAAAAGCAAACAAATATAGAGGTCCCAGAGACCCTGGAATGAAAAGAGAATGGATGTAAGAAGCAGCAGTTGTTTTGGCCACTTAAAACACAGGCTCTCTTTAAAAAAAACCTACTGGAGAGACATGGGGAAAGCATGGGGGGGGGGGGGCTGCGTGGTCTCGAGGTATGGTGTCTGCCTCGAGTGCTGGAGGTCCCGGGTTCAAGCTCCGGTGAAGAACGGGCTTTTTTTTTTTCACGCGGACTTCTAGTAATACAATTTTCCCTGGTCTCTGGGTAGTGAGCACGCCCGTGTGTATTGTTGCGCACGTAAAAAAAAAACCTTGACAGTTGGAAATCGAAAAAGAGTAGCCTAACGGCGCTGCCCGAGCAAAATTTCGAGTTTAAAATCTACCCAAAGTAATTCAGGATCCTCGCCGGTGCTACGGAGTTCGTGCACCAAGCTGAGTTTCTCCAGATTCAGGCTTGAGTTAGGAGGAGAATAGCTATACTAAATATTCCGAGTGACATAACAAACTGGAGCCTGCAAAAACGATAATGTAGGGATAGTCCCTATACGATTAATTCGGTGTTAATTAAGTTTTGTATAGTTTTGTTTAGCTTTGTTTCTGTAAAAGTCGATGGCGAAATATGATGGATATTATTGACGTATGGCACCGGGTTACATGCGGAGCATCATGCAGTTTTTAACGCATATGTGAGGATCCGATCCTAAGAATCGCTTAGATTTTTCCAATAATATATCTTTTAAAAAGAGGTAGGTATTTGAACAGTGTCCGTTAGTGATGTATTTTAAAAGTGGCGGGTCAGAGCTCTTTATTGGTTGCAGTGGTTATGGCTTAGTGTGATAAGCGTTGTAAGAACATCATCAACGTACAAATGGCGGTGCTTCTATTGTTAGGTTTAGAGGTACAGTTTACTGTTACTGGTTAGGTTTTATCAGTATTATAGTATATATGGCTCCAGTTTATATATATATATATATATATATATTATATATATATATATATATATATATATATATATATATATATATATATATATATATATATATATATATATATCCATCCATCCATCATGTGCCATGCCGGTAAGCGTGGGCGGTCATGTTCTGCCATCTCACTGCTCGATCACCAGAGTCGTGGATCAGCTCAGTGTTTCTGTCTCGACCATGCCACGAGGCCAAGCCATCCAGGTATTTGCTTCTAGGTCTTCCTATTGGTCTGTTCCCTTCGATCTTACCAGTTGTCACTAAGTTCTCCAATTCATTTCTTCTCATAACATGCCCAAAAAATTTTGAATGTCTGCGTCTAATATCTCTAATCAGTTTACGATCTTCATTTGTTTCTTGAAGGACTTGTTCATTGGTCTTTCTGGCTGTCCATGATATTCTTTGCATTTTCCTCAGAACCACATTTCTACAGCTATCAGATGTTTTTCAGCTTGACTGCTCATTGTCCCAAGCTTCACATCCATATAAAAGTACAGGTTCTATGTAGCACCTCAACACTCTTTTTCTCGTTTCAATTGACATCCTTTTTATTGGTCAGTATGTTTTTCATCTTGCTAAAGGCTACTTTTGCCATGGCGATTCTTGTTCTAATCTCTTCAAGGCATCTCCCATCAGATGTTATTACTGTTCCGAGATAATTGTACCTATTCACTTGTTGAAGAATATTCCCATTTACTTGTATATTACATTGTGGTATTTCGTTCTTCCTAGTGACGACCATAATCTGTGTCTTTTTACAATTTAATTCTAACCCTCGTTGTTCACTGTGTGTAACAACCACATCTACTAAAGGTTGCAGATCCTGTTCATTTTCTGCAATCAAGGCTGTATCATCTGCATATCTAATGTTATTGATGCATCGTCCCCCAATGTTGATTCCTTCCATATCTTCAATATTTCTGAAAATACTTTCACTGTACAGGGAAAACAGATCTGGAGACATTACACATCCCTGTCTCACACCTCTCTTAATAGGCTGATATTGACCTACTTCATTATCAACTCTTATGGCAGCTTGTTGTTTCCAATATATGTTTTTTACAAGTCTAAGGTCTTTTCCATCAATTTGTAGATCTTCAAGCATCCTTATCATGTCGACATGTCTCACTTTATCGAAAGCTTTTGTGTAGTCAATAAAGCAAAGGTGTAGATCTGTGTTTACTTCTATAGATCGTTCGATTACGGTTGTCAGTAAATATACAGCATTTACTGTACCCTTTCCTTCTACAAACCCACATTGTTCTTCTCCTATTTCAGGTTGTATTTTCCTCCTAATTCTTTGCATGATAATTCTTAGCAACATCTTCGTGATGTGACTCATTATACTAATTGTTCGAAGTTGATCACATTCCAAGGCTCCTGATTTCTTTGGGATTACAATAAATACAGAGACACATAATTCATGAGGTATATTTCCAGTATCATATATTGTATTAAGCAGACTGGTAACTTTATCTATTCCATATTCTTCTAAAACATTAATCATTTCTATTGTGACGCTGTCTGAACTGGGGGTCTTGCCAGATTTCATATGGTTAAGAGCATTCTGAACCTCTATCTTCAAAATTGCTGGTCTTTCATTATTATTTTGAACATCGTAGTGTTCGTCTCTGTTGTCGTCATAAAGGTTTTTCACGTAATCTGACCATGTCATGGAACGGCTGAGAATTCACCTGGTAAAACTCCCAAAAGTACAGTCCCGAGTTCCTGCAAGCTTCCCAAAAGTCAAGTTCCCCAATTCCGTCAGCCTAGAACAGCCGACCTAGTATAAGGGATACAACCGAGGTAATAATGTACCCCACGCAAGGGCGATTGGTGGCCCTTGAATTCTAGACTGTTCGGGTGAGTGATGCTCATCCCAACCAAATCCGGTAAACGCATGCGCAATAACCTTCTCAGAACAAAGACAGGCTCAGTTGACATCCGGCAGTGCTAGAAAGAAGTTGTGTTTGGACGACTGTGTTAATTCGTAATGGGAAAGTGGATGCCATATTCTTGCTGTTTGTTGAAGAAAACTGACATAACGTCCAATGTTGGGACGGGAGCTCCTCAATTCTGAATGCACAGTTTGTCTTAAGGTACGTTAAACATATTTAGATAAATAATGTGTGTCGATACCGCGTTGACCCAAAGTTGTTCGACCGCATGTCCCGCCCGGCGCACAAAGGTCAGTCAGGGGTGAACATGTGGGCTTGTGTTTTAACTCAACACTGCAGGCTAGGTGAACACGATGGAGTGTAGGCCTGTTTTGTACGTTACAATTGTACAAGTGGGTGAATGCGTGTTATCGCCGCTACAAGTAGTTAGGGAAAATTAGGACAGGCCCAATAGTGTTAGTAGTCCGAGTTCACTCCTGGGCGGCCTTAGAACTCTAGCGTAGTTGACGCAACCCGAAGTTGGCGAAGACGTTGTAGAACATAGGTCTAGTGGGGTATCAGGGAACTCGGCCGAACTAGATGAAACCCATGCGATGGTCGCCGGACGTGTCGAAGGTCATTCGAAGGACATTCCGGGTGTCGAAGATCGAATCCTTTGGTGTGGCGACCACTGGCTTTGCTGGGCTTTCCTCTTACTCTTTATGTTATTGGTTGCCGTAACGGAACACCATCTTAATATACAGTTGGTTCCCGAGAGGTTGACACTGGAGAAACTGGGGGGATGCGACAGAGCTGGTCACAGCCAGCTGAACACCGTTCCAAATGCTCTGACCCTAACTAGGGGAGGAGGGAACGGGATGTGAACATCCGCTACAGGGGGATTTCCCCGTATAATCTATTTATTTCCTGGATCAAATCTCAAGCTCCGGGAAACCTAGTGTATAGTGGGTAATCATAAAATAGAACCAGGGAGAGGGGGCTACCTCCGAGGGAGGGGAATTGGGTTGTCACCGGCCCTCCTTCAGGGCCATTATGTCTCTAGGTACTTGTAACCTACTAACCTGGTGTATTGTGTCATTAGAAGTCTTTTCAGGACGGAATGAGTTCGCAGACATCAGGACTAGATACACAGCCCTACCCTAGACTGGTTCGAGAAGGAGGACAGTTCAGCCAGCGCTTGTTAGGACCCAGACCTAGTTCATCTTCGGCAGTGGATCCTGGTCTGTGAGGCTGCTGGCCGTGTCATGGCGACACCGGCCTATGCTGAGTACACATAGGTAGCGTGTAACCCTGGTGGTAAGTCTGAGTCACGATATTCACACATGGTGTTGTCTTTGGCAGGTTCTATCTTGTGAGAGACCTAATTGCCGGGACCAGAGAGAGATGACGTGGTGACAGTGGTAGCATTGCTAGCTTACATGCGTGACGGGAGGTGACGCTTCTACACAGCACCACATCACAGCGACGTCTCCACTCCGCCACAGTCCAGTCCCCGTCGTCGACCTTTAAGTGATCTTCAGTCAGTCCACCTGGTATTATGATGTCTACGCACGGGCGAGTATATTGTCCTCGTATATGTGAACATTCTGACATTGTGACCCATTAGCCCAACTATTAGGGTAGAACTACATCACCCTTTTACGTCAGGATGACCTGGTGTTTCTGGAACGGGCTGAAACTTCATGATATGAAGTTTGGTGACATTAGCTATAAGGTCACCGGCTACAGAGATTTCTTGTGAGTGAAAGAGGCTACTTAATCCTAGCCCATTGACTGTTACCAACTCCAAGTGCTTATATAGGACTGGTGATAGGAATCTTGATAACTACAGGGGTAACTAGCTATTTCAGTGACTTGAACTGTGTTATATTGTTGCTTCCAATGACATTTATATATCACCAGCTTTACCAGTGAACTTTTCGGTGATTGGCCTCAGGGACTTCTACTGAGAGGTTATTCGGACGTCATCACGTACCCGAGCAACACGGAGTCACCACATCTATCCTACATTGAGTCCAGCTGAGTCTACACCTAGCTAGAGACGCCCGACAGCTGTGTGAAAAGATGAGTGACCTCTTTAGCCATGTGGTATCGTGCTCTGTGTACCGTGATGAGTAAGACGGCCTGAGACTAATCCAGATTGCCATATCTTCTATCTCCTGGCGGTTGCCAGGATTCTCTCATGGACATTTTCATTGTTGTCATTCGTCTTGTACATTATACCATCTAGTCAGTATGTGTAGATACCAGAGTTGTGTCATCTGTTCTGGATGCGAGGTGAAATAGGTATAGTCCAGCTGTTGATAGTGAGAGAGACAGGAATCCACGGGCTGGTGGGGTCTGTAGACTGAGATTTATTGTATTCCCAGAGTGCCTCTATCCCGTTATCAAGGTGTGATAGTATCCTCCCCTCACCCCAAGGGAATACCATTACAGACCATACATGTAAGATCTGATCTTTTTGTATTGTATTATGACTCTTCCATCTTTTGTCTTTAGGCAGCCCGCTGATGTACGTGTTCTTTGATTAGTAAGCTCATGGATTCTTTTGTGCATTAGTTTATATATATATATATATACAGTAAACATATTAGTGTATGTTACAGTAAAAAAAAAAAAAAAATTACAAAACATTTAAAAAGTTAAACATTAAAAAGTCGAAAAAACCTAATAAACATTAAACATTTAAATTTAAAAATTAACGAATTAAACATTAAACATTAAAAATTGTGGTTATAAGTGTCAGTAGTTGGCGTGGCCTAGTTCTTAAACATCAACAGCATACTTTTAGGGTCGTATTATTTAGTGTTTAAACAATAGCATAATACTCCTGGCATTGACAAAACACACTTACTTAAGAGTTCTATAGAAGCAAGACAGTTTTAGCAAGACCAATTATGAACATCTAGCAGAATAAGTTCCTTTAGGTTGGTCAGTGGAGAGTGAGCATGGGGTGTGAAGGAGTAGTGTCCGCCCAGTGTGTATAATAACATCTTCTTCTGTTTCCATAATATTGTCTCTGCATAGTTCGCATGGTGCTAAGGGCACAATTGGAGATCGGTATGTAATTCGCTACAGTGGTGCCTACAATCGATTAGCATAGTCACGGAATATGACCGTGTCTTTGGGATGTGTGTGGGTGTGGTGTTGTGTGGGAGGGTAGCTGGGTGGGGATAAATGATGTGTGTGAGTGGGTGAAAGTGTGGTTGGGTTTGCGGGTGTGTGAAGGAGTGTGTGAGGGTGAGGGATGTGTGCTTAGATGGGTGGTTGGGGTGTGTGAGTGTGGATGAGTAGATAGATGTATGTGTTGATGAGTGGGTAAGGGATGTGTGTGTGTGTTAGTGGTTGAGTGATAAGTACGTGTGTCTAGGGATGTGTGAGGGGATGAGTGTATGAGTTGGGGATGTGAGTGTGGGTTGTGTGTGTGCGTGGATGGGAGGTGTGTGTTTGTGAATGGGGGATGTGTTGGTGGGTGGGGATATGTGTGAGGGATGTGTGTATGGGTGGGGAGATTGTCCGTGGGTGGGGATGTGTGTGTATATGGGTAGAGGTGTGTGGTCAAGGGATGTGTGGTTAAGGGATGTGTGGATGGAGGATGTGTGGTTGGGTAGAGGATGTGTGGGTGGGTGATTGTATATGAGTAAGGGTGTGTGATTAAGGAATGTTTGGTTGGGGGATGGGTGGGTAGAGGATGTGTGGGTGGGTAGAGGATATGTGGGTGGGTGAGTGTGTGCAGGTTAGGAGATGGTGGGGAATGTTTGTAGGTGTGGGCTTGGGATCTGTGAGTGGGCTGGGTGAGATTGGAGATTATTTGGGTGGGTGGGGAATATGTGTGTGGGTAGGTGCGGAATATGTGAGTTGACGTGGAGATGTGTGTGTGTGGCTGAGGAATGTGTGTTTTGCTGGGTAGTTGGAGGTGTGTGGGTGGAGGAGGATATGTGGGTGAGTGATTGTTGGTGGGTAATGGGACGGGTAGAGGATATGTGAGTGGGTGGGGAGATGTGTGTAGGAGGTGAATGTGTGGGTTATTGAATGTATGTGTGCTTGGGGTGTGGGTGGATGGAATGTGTGGTGGGTGAGAGGTGTGTGTGGGTGGGGAGATGTGTAAGTGTAGGGATTGGTGGATGGGTGGGGGAATGTGTGTGTGTTATGTGTGTGGTTGGGTGGGGGAGTTGGAGTGAATGGGGGATGTGTGGGTGGGTGGTGGATGTGTCTCATAACATAGTAATATGCATTGTTTATGTTTACAAAATTCATGTGACAATGTTTTTTCCTATGCACTGTTGATGAAAGAAAGATGAGTGAATGGAAGGGCCGAATGTAAGACGGGCCTGCGTGCCCAATTTGTTACCCTTTGAAAATAAAGTCTGTTCGTTCGTTCTTTCTGTTCGATCTCTCTCTCTTTCTCTCTCTTACTCTCTCTCTCTCTCTCTCTCTCTCTCTCTCTCTCTCTCTCTCTCTCTCTCTCTCTCTCTCTCTCTATATATATATATATATATATATATATATATATATATATATATATCAGAGAATGTTTGTTTGCTTGTTTGTTTGTATGCCCTATGTGCGTTTCCGAAGCGTTCATCCGATTGAGATGAAATTCTGTACACATGTTGTTCTCACTTCCGCTGATCCAACTAAAATAGTTAGTTTAAAATCAATTTTTTATTTTTAAACGAAAGAAAAAGACATTACGAGCTTCATAAACAGACGAGCAACGGGAACGGGAGCAGGGACCGAAAGCGTACTCTGTGCGCTTAGAGAAATGTATTTGAATGTATAATGACTACGTATATGAATTAAATGAGACGCTCCCCGCCAGGTACCTGGCGACGCCGTGCCGGGTCAGCTAGTGGTATATAAATGGTGTTCTTCTCCAAATACAGAAATGTCCCTCATGTCTTACAGCTATGCCCCTTTACAGTAAGTGCTTGTCTTCGTCATTAGTTTTTGTAAGTTTATGTTTTTGTAAGTTCAAGTATTTGTTATCAGTTTTTTTTTTAAATTCATGTCTTCGTCAGTATTTGTATGTTCATGACTTCGTCATCAGTTTTTATCCGTCCATATCTTTCTCACCTCATATTGAAGTGTTCCTCATGTCGTACAACTGCCTTCCTGGTCTCATATAAAGGGGTTCGTCATCTAAGACATTAGTGTCCCTTATGTCATACACCACTGTTCATCTCCTTATACAGACGTTTCCCTCATAGCATACAAATATATCTCTAAAGTCATATAGAGGTGGCCCTTCACCTCACACAGAATTGGCACTCACGTCATACAAAATTCCACCCACTTCAAAGAGAAGTGTCTCTCATGTCGTACAATGGCATCCCTCACCTAATACAGAAGTGACGCTCATGTCTTACAGATGTATCCGTTTTGGTAAGTTCATGTCTTCATCATTAGTTTTGACAAGTTAATGTTTTCAGCATCAGTGTTTGTAAGTTCATTCATCTATTTGTTAGTTTGTAAATTCACGTCTACGTCAGTTTGTGAAAGTCAATGTCTTCGTCAGTTTTTGTAAGTTCATTTCTGCGTCAAGTTGTGTTAGTTCATGTCTTTCGAAGTGTTTGTATCTGTCGTAGTAGTAATGCTTTATTACTTTAGTGTCGTCCCTGTAGTGAGGGAAATCAACACCCACATTTATTTTAACTCAATATCATTATCCTGGAGATATCCACCAGACTCCGTCCACAGCACTACCTCAGTCTAAAGACACCTTCTTCTCACTCTTACTCACCCCTGGATCATGCCCCCTCTCATTCTTCCCCAACATAACATACTTGACACTCTAGCTTCAACAAATAAATACAATAAGTTTATTAAAGCAAAGGGTATGTGTGAGAGAAATGTGTGTGTGTGTGTGTGTGTGTGTGTATAATGTGTAGAATGTGTGTCGTATATTCTAAGGTGCATATAGACTCAGATCAGTGTTTCAGGAGCAAAAGTCATTCTCATCATTGTGCTGAACACACCAGCACCATATATTTCGGACAGACAACCTCACCCAGGTGATGCTTCTCCGGTCACGTGACGACTTTCTCCGTTGTCTCTCGAACCATTAGGATGCTTGGACATCCATGTCGAACACTGTCTAATGCTGTTCTTCAATTTCCTATACTCTGTGAATCTTCTATGCTATTAACTGTTTGTTAATCACAGAATTCTATCACTATTGTTACTGTTACTTGGGAAATCTTAATTGTTCTATTGTCACTGGTTATAACAGATTCCCCATCTCAATAACACAATCTAAATGTTCCAGGTATGTATATAGTTATATGAGTGTGCCTGGTATCTGTGTTATCTATAATGTTCTGACTGTTCAGTGATCAAGCTATCACTTAATAAACACACATATCATTAGCATGTCCTGCTCAGCTGAAGCCAGGTTCCCGCAGACCAACTGGGTATAAACCCAATTTAAGATGCCTCTCATAAATCTCTGTCTTCAGTTTGCAAGCCATCATTTTCAATAACTGTGTTTCTAGCTTCACTGTGGAATATCGAAGCACACTCAGATGGAACCTGTAGAATAGAACACCCTGGTGAGAGCAACTCAATTCTGACCTTCATTAGGTGAGTGTAGGCCGATAGCAGCACTCAGATCAATAACTGAGAACCGAACTCTGTCATACGGCCAAATAGCTCATCACATTATCTGAGTCATGGTAAAACAAGGAAAGATTAAAGGAAAAGGGTAGAAACTCAGCAGAGGCCATACTGGAAGATCCTACCATTTCACATTTCCTCCATCCCTCCCCACCATTCTCAATCTCTCTAAATAGTGTCCCACTACATTGGCCTTAACTCCCTGAGTTAAATGATATATCACACAGGCTAGTTTAAACTACACAATTGGCTACTGGTGCCGACGCTCCTATGATACTTTCTATCAGCCCACTTATCATACATTCTATCACTAAACATAATCTAAGCTAAATATGATTAATAGAATACCATATAGCAATTCTCGTTGCAGATGGAGATTATATAATCACAGACTGGATCGATGTCCGCCGATATATCTATATCAACAAATTGACATTATAATATCGCTCTATAACACAACTGAGAATGCCGTTCCTCTCCTCATCACTTCAGAACTTGTGGTCAACTAACTCAACTTTGTTTACCTCAACTAGTTTTAATTTCGAGGCTTGAGTGACGTCACCAGATTGTCCTAGACGCTAGTACAGTCCAGAATCTGGATTTCTCCCTCTGTTTTAGACAGCGTGGAATCACCCCGCTGTCTAGTTTGCTTTCATCTGGGAATCCTTTGTTTCGTACACCAAAAGTCCTGTCTGCCTGTGAACCAGGGAATTTAGTCCCACATCACAGAATCCATCCGACGTGTATTCAGACATTTCGTCTACACTTCAAAGGCTAACTACCGCCTTGCAGACGTATGGCGCTATTGTCCGTTTCTCGAACAACCCACATCATACAGGAATGCCGACAGTGTGCAGACAGTTTTAGCGACTTGTTTATTCCACATTCTCCCACTCATCAACGGGAGTTTTTCGGTTTTTGGTAGACGACCTTCACGTCTTTCTGTCATCGATCGAAACATCAAGTTTTTTTTTTCTCGTGACATACGCCCCCTCCTAAGAGAGTAGTCCGCAACAACTCTTTCTCCTTTTGGGTTCGATCCAGATGATCTATTTTTTTTTCTTCCGGAGCTGGATGTCTTGACAAGAAATCAGCTCCAACATTTTCCTTCCCAGGTATATACTCTACTGTAAAGTATGGCTGAAGTAGCAACGACCACCGCATCAAACGGGCGTTGAGCTTCTGAGAAGTTGCCAGAAACATCAAGGGTTGATGATCCGACTGAACTCGAAATTTAACTCCATACAAATAGGGCTGGAATTTTTGTACGGCCCATACTAGAGATAAACAATCTCTCTCGACGGTCGAATAATTCCTCTCAGCCGGGAGAAGTTTCTTGCTTGCGTATGCCACAGGTTTTAAAACCGAAGCATCGTCTTTCCCTTTCCTGTAACAAAGCTGCCCCAATTCCAATCCCACTTGCATCCGTTCTCAACACAAATGGTATGGAAAGGTCCGGGAGCTGTAACACAGGTTTGTTGACCAAGGCCTCCTTCAACTGACTGTAGGCACTCTCACATTCTGGTGTCCAAACGATTTGGTCCGGGAATCCCTTTTTCAAGGTTTCCGTTAATGGAGCTCCCAGTTCAGTGAAATGTGGGATAAATATTTGGTAAAACCAAAACAACGAGAGAAAAGACCGCACATCTTTCTTCGTTTTTGGCCTTGGAGCACTTCGGATTTTCTCCAGGTTCTTTTTCTCTGGGACAATTTGTCCTGGGGTGATGGTGTGACCTAGAAATTCCAGAGTCTGGTAACAGATCATGCACTTGGTTGGGCGAGCAGTAAACCCTGTTTCCTTGAGCCTATTGAAAACTCTCTCCAAGGATTGCAAATGGTCATCCAAGCTGTCACTGGAAATCAGAATATCATCCATGAATGAGATGATGGACGGATCCTGTAAGGGATGTAGTAAAGTCCTCTTCATGCGAGTAAACACACTAGGTGCATTGCTGAGTCCAAAGGGCATGACCGGAATCTGATAATACCCTCGACTCAGATCCACCTTTGAGAAATATCTTGCGAATAACTGAGTTGGATTCGGCAAAGATTCCACCTGAAATTGTGTATGACTGTTCAGAAGTCGGTAGTCTATACACAACTGGTGTTCTCCACTTGGTTTGCGTAACAAACTACCCCCGCATTGTATGGAGATGTGGATGGCGCAATCACGTCATCCTCCAGCAGTTTCTGTATTTCCTCTTCCAGGGCCTTTTCTTTAGAGAATGGCACTGAGTAAACCTTTTGGCGAACAGGCTCTTGGGTGGTCAAAGTCATCTCGAACTCCACCAACCTCGTTCGTCCTGGTTTATCAGTCAGTATCTCCTTATGAGACTCGAGAACCTGGGTTATCTTTTCCCTCTCCTGGGAAGTCAGATCAGGGTTCACTTGCACATCCTTATAGGTGTCCTGGTGTACCAAGGGATATTCCCTGCCCTCGTTGGTTCCCGTTTCAGTCTCCACTGCAACTGCCATTGCCATGAGGTGAGCTGCTCTGTCTCCGGATCTCTCCTCGTATTTCCGCAAGAGATTGATATGGAAAATATTCGACTTTCCCCGGATTCGGATCTGATAGTTTGTTCTGGATATCACCCTTTCCACGGGAAATGGTTCTTGCCAACCTATCTCCAGTTTGTTGTTTCCCGTTGGGAGTAGCAACAAGATGTGGTCTCCCTCCTCTAGAGATATGTCTTTTCAAGTTTTGATTTGCCAGAGTCCATCCCTTGTGAAGTTTTTCTTTCAGTTCCTCCACATATTTGTAAGAAGAGATCACTTCTTCTGACGTCCCCTCTTCAGTCCAACTCCTCAGCATGGCTTCCAACGGTCCTTTGATTGGACGACCAAACAGCAACGTAGCAGGTGATAGTCATGTTGAGCCATAAGGTACTTCCCGATAAGCAAAAAGTGCTGCTGGGATATATTTATCCCACCTATCAGGTTTTTCCTGTGCCAGTTTCCTGAGCATTGTCATCAACGTGCCGTTGAAACGCTCTACTTGTCCATTGGCTTGATGATGGTAAGGGCTGGTATGGATATGGTTAGAGTGGAACACCCTAAATACCTCCTCCATCAATTTTCCACAAAACTGGGACCCGTTGTCCGTCAGAATTTGTTCAGGAAAGCCTAATCTTGTAAAGGCCTCCATCAGTGCGTCCGCCAATCTTTTCGAGTCAATTGTGGTCAACGGTATGGCTTTACCCCACATTGTACAGCAATCCACCATGGTGAGCATGTACATGTTCCTCTTCCTAGTCCTAGGAAGTGAACCCACAATATCGATGGCTACCCTCTCGAAAGGAGAGTTCATGAGGGGCATTTCACCCAAGACCACCGGCGCTGTCCAGTGTTTCGGTGCCACCCTCTGGCACTCGGGGCATGACTTCACATACCGACGCACATCACCTGTCATTCCCGGCCAATAGTAATGGCAGGAAATTCGCTGCATGGTGGCGGCAATACCCATATGACCACAGAATGAGATGGTATGCCCCATATGAAGAATCTGAGAGCGGTGGGCCTTCGGGACCACTTACTGACCGTATATGTTGTCTCCTCTTCCGGCTTTCCTGTAGAGTATCCTATTCTTCATATAGTACTTTCCCCCGTTTGGGTGGATCAGCACTTTTCTGCAGCTTCTTGTAGCAAGGACGTAGAGTAGCATCCTCACTCTGGGCAGTTCGCAACACCCTTGGCAGTGGGTTAGTCACAATTGCTTCTGTCTGATCTGTTCTCGCCTGAGAGCGAGTCTGAATTGCTCCACATGGATTGGCTACCTGTGCATTCCCAGAAAGACATACCGGCAACCGAGGATGACGGGAAAAATGGGATCGGTCAATACAGCGGCCTTGATTGTGCCGGTGACATATCTTGACCGAATCTCCACTCTAGGCAATGGGCAATTTCATGGCTACAGCACTCTTCTGTGCAGGCTGTATCTCCATGGTCTCACCTGTGAATTGTTCTGGATGTACCAGATCCGCAGAAATCACTGCCCGCCCCGTCCAGTCCTGTGTCGTACAAACACTCCACTTGACGACAGTTAACTTCTACCAATTCCACTACAGGTGGTTTATCCTGGTCTGGAGTCTCTTCCTCGGCCACGACCTGCTCGGTGGGTTCTACCTTAGGTTTTCCGGGGCACCCGACGAATTGAGAGTCTCCTGACTTTCCCCTGCAGTCAATAGCATTGTGCGTATTCGACCTGCAGTGTTTGCTTCATTTCCCTGTCCTAGATTTTCTAGTGCCGGACTTTAATGAGCTCTCCTGGTGGCGAGCTTCCTTGTCGACCTTGGCATTTTCAGTGACCACCTGCGTTGAAGTCACTTGCCATGCTGCGAAGTGAGGGTTCTTAGCCTTCGATTTGCAATCGTATTGTGAGAAGGTGACTTACAAATCGAACACCCCTTCTCCGACCACGGTCGTTTTTGATTTGAGCTCGAAGTGCTCTTGCTTCCCTCCTTCGTCTTCTCCAAACTCTCCTCTGAAGTTTTAACATATGGTTCCACCTTCTTAGTTCCTGTGCTCTTGGCTTTCTTCAGGTTATGTTTTCCCTGACTTTTGGTGTTTGTAGAAAGGTTTTCTGCTGCCTCACCATGTACCTCGACGAACCGTTCTGCCAATTTCGTCACCATGTCAATACGTTCCGCCCCTTGTTCACCAAGAATGTACCTGAGAGGTTTCGACATTTGCTTTCGCATCTGGTCGACTACCATTGAGCTCTTCTAGACTCTCATAGTCATGCGCGAACCCAGCCAAATCCATCCACTTATGGAGATTAGCTTTCAGGACGCAGACTATAGGCGGCAAACAACTCCCCCGGTTCTCGTTTCGCTCCTCGAAAATGTTTCCGGTACGTACGTGACGTAACCTCGAATCGTTTCAGCAGAGCCGTCTTCACCTCTTCATAATTGTTCTCGTGTCCTGGTGGCAGGCGAGAATAGACCTCATAACCAGTCCCACGTAATCCCTGGGATAGCTTAAGATTCCATTTATCACTCTCCAGACCCATAGCAACCGACATTAGCCTCAAAGCGTTGAAGATACTGGTCAATCTTCTCTTTGTCCTCCTCGTATATCGCTAGAGAGAACTTCATAGCATGGTAACTATGTCCACCTACTGGTGTTTAGCTGGGGAGAGAGAAACCTCCCCCTGATCCCTCAGTTTCCCCACTAGATTGCCTCTTAAGCTCGAGTTCCCGCATCCGGTACTCGTGCTCCCTTTTCTGTGCTTCTTGCTCAGCTTCCCGTTTCCTGCTAGCTTCCTCAATTTCAAGTTTCTTTGCTTCCCGCTCAGCTTCAAGTTGCCGAGCAGCTTGCTCAACTCCAAGTTTTTTAACTGCCTGCTCAGCTTTCAGTTTCTTGGCAGCTTGCTCCAACTCCATCTTTCTTAATTCCATCTCGGCCTTCCGATTTTCCCTTTCTGCTTGGCGAAAATCCCTCTCCACCTCCTGTATGTAATCTGTGAGTGCAGAACCCGACAATCCCATTGCTTCTCCCGTTGCCCTTAGTTCTGCTATATCTAACTTAGGAGTGGCCATTTTTCAGAGAAGAACGTCAGCTGATAGAGTGTAGATTAACCCCAAGATAAATATATAGATAATGAACAAGAACAATTAATCTATATATTTAATAACACACAGCACAACACAACACAATCACTCAGTGACAAGAGTAGAATCCGGACCACAGACCTATGCAGACGTGTGAGGTATGAACAGGTAAGATAAGTGTCTTAACCCCTATCCACATTCACTCTAGCTGGATTCTCACTAATAGGATATCTCCGTCCTCTAACTAAAGATCCCGTGTTAAAAGATCCCGTGTTAAATATATGTATGTATATAGTTATATGAGTGTGCCTGGTATCTGTGTTATCTATAATGTTCTGACTGTTCAGTGATCAAGCTATCACTTAATAAACACACATATCATTAGTATGTCCGGCTCAGCTGAAGCCAGGTTCCCGCAGACCAACTGGGGTATAAACCCAATTTAAGATGTCTCTCAGAAATCTCTGTCTTCAGTTTGCAAGCCATCATTTTCAATAACTGTGTTTCTAGCTTCACTGTGGAATATCGAAGCACACTCAGATGGAACCTGTAAAATAGAACACTCTGGTGAGAGCAACTCAATTCTGACCTTCATTAGGTGAGTGTAGGCCGATAGCAGCACTCAGCTCTATAACAGAGAACCGAACTCTGTCATACTTCCAAATAGCTCATCACATTATCTGAGTCATGGTAAAACAAGGAAAGATTAAAGGAAAAGGGTAGAAACTCAGCAGAGGCCCTACTGGAAGATCCTACCATTTCACATTTTCCCCCATCCCTCCCCACCATCCTCAATCTCTCTAAATAGTGTCCCACTACATTGGCCTTAACTCCCTGAGTTAAATGATATATCACACAGGCTAGTTTAAACTACACAATTGGCTACTGGTGCCGACGCTCCTATGATACTTTCTATCTACGCACTTATCATACATTCTATCACTAATCATAATCTAAGCTAAATATGATTAATAGAATACCATATAGCAATTCTCGTTGCAGATGGAGATTATATAATCACAGACTGGATCGATGTCCGCCGATATATCTATATCAACAAATTGACATTATAATCTCGCTCTATAACACAACTGAGAATGCCGTTCCTCTCCTCATCACTTCAGAACTTGTGGTCGACTAACTCAACTTTGTTTACCTCAACTAGTTTTGATTTCGAGGCTTGAGTGACGTCACCAGATTGCTTAGACGCTAGACATTCCAGGATCTGGATTTCTCCCTCTGTTTTAGACAGTGTGGAATCACCCCGCTGTCTAGTTTGCTTTCATCTGGGAATCCTCTGTCTCGTACAACAAACGTCCTGTCTGCCTGTGAACCAGGGAATTTAGTCCCACATCACAGAATCCATCCGACGTGTATTCAGACATTTCGTCTACACTTCAAAGGCTAACTACTGCCTTGCAAACGTATGGCGCTATTGTCCGTTTCTCGAACAACCCACATCATATAGAAATGCCGATAGTGTGCAGACAGTTTTCGCGAATTGTTTATTCCACATTCTCCCACTCATCAAAGGGGTTTGTCGGTTTTTGGTAGACGACCTTCACGTCTTTCTGTCATCGATCGAAACATCAAGTTTTTTTTCGTGACAGTATCTCTCTTGTTTTGTACATCTAACCTTTTCTTTATTATTTTTATTATTTCTCATTGCCATTACCTTCACTTCCCTAAATTATTAATATGTTATATATATATATATATATATATATATATATATATATATATATATATATATATATATATATATATATATATATATATATATATATATATATATATATATATATATATAGCGCCGTTTTTGTAAGTTTATGTCTTCATCGTTTATTTTATTTATTTGTTTGTTTGTTGTAAGTTCATGTCCTTGTGAGTTTGTTTGTTTTTTTGTTTTTGTTTTTTTGTCTTTGAACATACCAATACTGATGATGAAGTCATGAACTTACGAAACACAGACAAGTACGTGAACTTACAAGACACTGACGAAGACATGGATGTACAAAAAACTGATAAAGAATGCATACACTTACAAAAACATTAACTTACACAATAATTAATGACGAAGACATGAACTTACGAAAAAATAACAAAGGCTGGAACTTACAGATACTGACGAAGACATGCACTTACCATAAAAGGGGCACAATTGTAAGACATAAGGTGCATTTCTGTTGTAGGTGAGCGACACCTTTTGTATGACATGAGGGACACCTTTTGTATGACATGAGGGACACTTTTGAATTAGGTGAGAGGCACGTTTTGTATAGCCTAAGGGACACTTCTGTCTTAGGTGAGGGTCAACGTTGTATGATAGGATAGACACATTTGTATGAGGTAACATAGACAGTTGTACGACATGAGGGATACTTCTGTATTAGATGAAGGATATCTGTTGTATGGCATGAGTGACACTATGTATTAGTTGAGGGACACATTTCGCATGCCATGAGGGACACATTTGTGTGAGATAAGGAAGGCACTTGTAAGAAAATAACGGACACATCTCTATGAGGTGAGGACACAATTTGTATAACACAATTGGCACTTCTCTATGAAGTGAAGGAAACATTTGTATGACATGAGGAACACTTCTGTATTAGGCGGGGGACACATTTTGTATGACATACGAGCCATTTCTCAATTCTGTGAGAGATACAGTTGTAAGCATGTAAGGGACTATTTTCTATATCATTCACGGGTCATAACCTTATTTCACGAGGTCGGTCATCTATATTTGTCGCTCAGCTCATCTTTATTTTAGTGTTTGGTCATCTTTAATTGTTGTTCATGTTGATACGGCAGTTAAAGTACTGGAGATAGGGCAGACCTTTACGAAAGCATTCTTGGGAGGCGTAACATCAATAAGATTAGATATGATGATGATACAGTATTGATTGCAAACAATAAGCAGTATCTGCAACATCTAGTAGATGCGGTTGTTGCACTTAGTGAAAAACAAGGGTTATAACTACGCTGTAAGAAGCAGACACAGATTATGGTCGTCTCTAGAAAGAACGAAATATCACAATATAATATACCAGTAAATGAAACTATTCTTAAAAAAATGACTCTTTACACCTGTCTCGGAACAGTCATAACATTTGTTTGGAAGTGCCTTGGAGAGAATAGAATAAGAATCGCTATGCCGAAGATAGCCTTTTGCAAGTTGGGAAACATACTGTCTAATATAAAGATGGCAATTACAATTATAAAAAGAGCGTCGAAGTAATACATAGAACCTATACTTTTTTAGGGATGTGAAACGTGAACAATGAACAATTAGATTGAAAAACATCTAGTGGCAGTGCAAATGTGGATTCTGAGGAAAAATGCAAAACAATGCTTCAGACACACGTTCCATGAGGAGGATCTCCTGCAGTGGTTATTCAGTCTTTTCCTCACCGCTCTTGCAGGCCTGTTTGCTTCACAAGTGATTGCACCCTTGCGTAATGAGGTACGCCACGAATTTCGGTCTATGGCAGCAGTCTTCCACGTGTCATGATGAATTCCAAAAGCTGTTAGTGAGATCTTCAGAGTATCTTTAAAGCGTTTCCTCTGGGCGCCCTGGGAGCGTTTACAACAACGCAGCTCGCTTAAAATAAAATTCGTTTAGGGAGCCTGTGATCTGGCATGCGAGTCAAGTGACCAGCCCAGTGAATCTGATTCTTCATTAGTATAGTTTAGATACTGGACATGGACGCTCTTTCTAGGACTTCAGTGTTGGGGATCTTGTCTTGCAATTTAATCTTCAATAGCTTCCTAAGGCAGACTGTGTGGAAGTGGTTTAATTTCTTAGCGTGTCGTTAGTAAACAGTCTAGGTTTGACAAGCATATAGCAGTGTGGATAATACAACGTGTTTGTAGACCTTCAGCTTTGCTTGCAGGCTTATTCTTTTTCTGTCCCACACATACGTGTACAGTCTGCCAAAGGCTGCGCTGGCCTTGGAGATTATTGCATTCACTTCGTCATCAATTGTGGCAGCTTGGGACACAGTGCTTCCTAGATAGGTGAATTTGTCCACAACACTTAGTCTACGACCATTCACTATGATAGTCGGCACTGTGTGATTAATCCCTGGAGCTGGCTGGTACATAACTACAGTCTTCTCCAAGTTGATATTGAGCCCAGAGTTTGCACAGGAATATGAGAAAGCTGAAACATTGTGTTGCATGTCTGCCTCTGAGTTGGCATATGGAGCGCAATCATCAGCAAACAGCAGATCTGTGACGGCGTAGCTGGTTGGTTTGGCGTTAGCTTTCAGCCTTCTGAGATGTAACAGATTTCCATCCATGCAGTAGTTTATGTCTATTCTAGCGTCGTTGTCTTCTAAGGCATTCTTCAGCATAGTTGAAAACACGAGACTAAACAGTGTTGGTGCCAGGACACAGCCTTGCTTCACTCCATTGGTGAAAAGAAAGGCCTCAGACGGCTCACGATTTTCGTGTACTCTTGCCTGCATACCATCATAAAATAAGCAAACTATTTGGACAAACTTGTTGACAGCCATATTTCGCCATAATCTTCCACAGTCCTTCTCTGCTGACTGTATCAACAGCCTTTGTAAATTCAATGAAAGCAGAAAACATTTCGGAGTTCTGTTCCTGGAATTTTTCTTGCAGCTGCCTTGCAGCGAAAATCATGTGAACAGTTCCTCGTTCTTTTCTGAAGCCACACTGATTCTCAGGAAGAAGACCTTGGTCGAGATGGGCTATGAGACGAATGAGAAGAATTTGGGCGAGTATCTTCCCTGCCAATGGCAAACTACTGAACATAATCTTGCCAAGAAATCAACAATCAGCTGAAAGATGCTGATGTTGACAGCAATGTCCTGTAAAGGATAGGCAAACATTTGTTTCAATCTTCCCTGCAACTGAGGGCAAGGAGATTAGCAATACACAATAGTGGCCTTGGTACAGCGTTTTTGAAGACATCGGACTGACTGGAAATATGTATATCTTTCAGGGTTAACATGGAGCCCATCTGTCCAATACACGTTAGTATCAAAATATATGCATACACAATAGTTAACATACATACCCAACAACGGCTGCTTTACCACAGACAACCACCAGTGATGACAGATACAGGTTCTGTACCATATTAACATTTATACTAATACAGACATGTAGATGCAGGAATATTGTATTGTTCGAAGATATTAATTGCTTAATTTGACATCAGGACGTAATAAGAGACAAAGTCACAACATATATATATATATATATATATATATATATATATATATATATATATATATATATATATATATATATATATATATATATATATATATATATATATATAATACTGATACACCCTAACCCGTAACCCTAACCTGTATCCCTAAACCTAACCCTAGAAGCACCGCCATATGTATGCCGATGATATACCTACAACGCTTATACCAACGCTTATTTATATATTAGGCGGGAAAACCTAGTGCTTCTGAGGAACCAATACGTAAATATACGTCTAAAACTAAATTATGATCCGCAAGGAAAACGATGTCATTCATACGTCAAGGTAATTTATAACACCCACCAGATGTCGCCATACAATCACCCTCCCCCCCCCCCCCCCCCGCAACCCCCTCCCCCAAGAAAAAACAATAACAACTAATAAACAATAAATAGTTAACACCAAATTAATCCTACAGAAATTTTCCCTATATTATCGATTTTCGTCGGCTCAAGTTTCTAACGTCACTCGGAATATTTAGTATAGTTAAAGATGCAGGCTCTCCGCTGGTTCGGAGCCTGATATACTAAGGCAAAGGGACATATATAACTATTCATATATTAACAACAAAGATCAGCCATAAGAATTGACAACTAATTGGTAACTTCTTAACACTTTAGACAAGGCGTTTGAGAGGGTTGGATTGTGTACTGTAAACCTATCTGTTTAATTTGTACAGCGAAATAATAGTGAGATCTGTACAAGACATCCCAAGAATATTAGTTTGTTAGCATAATTTAAAGGACCTGCGTTTTGCTGATAACATGGTTTGGTCGCTGAAAATGACCCCCAAAAAAATGAAATTATAATTTAAAATAAAGAGTTTGTTTTTAACCGCTATATTAAGCGGATGTCTTAGGACATCCTCGTCCGGTAGGGACAGTCATGAGCCACAGGTGACACCAGACCGTCATCCAGCTACTGATGGCAAAATTATAACTAAAATAAATAAATTTAGAGTAGGAACATGGAATGTTAGGAATGAGCTAGGAAAGTTGACCAATGTTCTAAGAGAGATGGATAGCATGAAAATGAATATACTAGGCGTTAGTGAGATGAGATGGAAGGGATCGGGCAGAATTATAGCTGACAATCACACAATAATTTATTCTGGAGGGGATACACATGAAAAAGGTGTAGGAATAATATTAGACGAAAAATCAGCCAAGTCAATTAATGGATACTGGTGTATTTCAGATAGAGTAGTTATGGTAAAAATCAAAGGCAAACCAATAGACATAAATATTATACAGGTATATGCACCAACAACAAGCAGTAGTGATGAAGAAATACAACACTTTTGCGATGAAATAGAAATGGTGATGGCTCAAATTGGATAACTAGAAATAAAAATAATACTTGGTGATTTTAATGCAAAAGTAGGAAAGGGGAAAATGGAGGATGTAGTGGGGAATTATGGTTTAGGTACAAGAAATGAAAGAGGGGAAAAGCTAATAGAATGGATAAATATCAATGATATGATAATTGGAAACACATGGTTTGAACACCATAAAAGACGACTGTACACATGGAAAAGCCCTGATCAGAAAATACGCAACCAAATTGACTACATACTAATTAATAAAAGATATAGAAATACTTTAATTAATGTAAAGACAATGCCTGGTGCTGACTGTAATAGTGATCATGTACCACTATGTGGACAAATAAAAGTAAGATTAAAGAGAGGGGGGAAAATGGTTAAGAACATGAGACTTAATAAAGAGGTTCTGAAAATAGATAAAGAACTGCAAGAACAATACAGAGCGACTGTGAAAAATAGGTACAATGCCATAGCTAAAATACAGAATATAGATGAACAATGGGAAATGTTAAGGGACTCGATTCATCAAACTAGCAAAGAAGTATTACCGGAGAGAGGCGAAATAGCTAAGAAAAAATGGATGAATAAAGAAATCTTAAAACTGATGGACAAAAGAAAACAGAGTAAAAATGACAAACAAGAATACGCTAAGATAAATAAAGAAATAAAAGATAAATGTGGGAAGGCTAAAGAAAGTTGGTTAAACGAGCAATGCAAAAAGAAATTGAATTAAATTCCATTAATGATACAAAAAATATGTACAGACAAATCAGTGAGCTTACAGGAAGAAAAATAAGAATAAATACAGGGTGTTTGAAATCAAAAACAGGAAAGATATTATTAAAGGAAGGTGCTATAATGAAGAGGTGGAATGAGTATATAAGAGAATTATATGACGGAGAAAGGGAAGAATTAACAGAAGATAGTAACTTAGAAGTTCCACCTATTCTGAAAGAAGAAGTCGCTGACGCTATGAAACGTACGAAGAAAGGAAAAACAGCTGGGCCAGATGAAATCACAATAGAAGAACTAGAAGTGTTGGGAGAATTTGGAGTAGATATATTAACCAAAATGTTGAATGATATTTACAGTAGTGGATATTTACCCAGTGATATGCTGAAATCTGTATTTATAGCTATACCAAAAAGACCAGGAGCAATTGATTGTGAAGATTTTCGTACAGTTAACCTCATAAACCATATCACTAAGCTTCTACTCAGAATCATAATGAGAAGAAACAAAAAGAAAATAAAAATGGAAATTAGTGAAGAACAGTATGGATTTGTGGAAGGAAAGGGCACAAACAATGCAATTTATACATTACGGACACTAATAGAAAGGTCAATAGAGAAACAGAGAGACATATATTTGTGCTTCATAGATTATACTAAGGCATTTGATAAAGTAAAACATGATGAACCGATTAAAATGTTGGAAGATATCAACATTGATGGAAAAAGATTTAAGAAAAATAAAGAATGTTTACTGGAACCAAGTAACAGCAATTAAAATGGGAAATAAAGGAAAAAACAGTAACAATGGTAATATCAAAGAAAATGGTAACACCAAAATGTGACATAGAAATAGAAGGAAAAATCCTTAACCAAGTGGATAATTTTAGATACCTAGGGGCATTTATAACATCAGATGGAAGATGTACAACAGAGATTAGGAGCAGAATAGGGCAGGCAAAAGCCACATTTCAGAAAATGAAGAGTATCTTGTGCAATAAGTCACTATCACTGAATGTAAGAAAGAGAGTGCTGAAATCCTATGTAGAACCAGTTTTGCTGTATGGCAGTGAATCTTGGAATGTAAGTAACAAAGTAAGAAGAAATTAGAAGCAACAGAGATGTGGTTCCTGAGACGAATGTTGCGAATTCCTTGGACTGCCAGAGTAACTAACGATGACTGCCTGAAACAGGCTAATGAAACTAGAACATTATATTCTTCGGTCACGTGATGAGAAGAGAGGCATTGGAGAACATCGTAACAACTGGAAAGATCGAGGGGAAGAGAGGCAGAGGCAGACCAAGAGAAATGATGCTGGATGGATTGAGACGGTGGCATGGCAGAATATCAGCAGCAGAGTTGATCCAGAAAACCAAAGACCGAGATCTGTGGAGAGCCATGAACGTCTACGCCAGCGGGCACGGCACTTGATGATGATGATGATTAAGCCAATCCCGATGTACGGAAGCGAATCATGGCAATTAGTAGATAATTGAGAAATAATGGGGATACTATGAAGATGCTATTTTATAGAAGAATAATGAGAATACGGGTAAAGATAGAAAGTGCAGTGGCTAAATACTGAAAAGTTAACTCACAAAGAGAACTATCCGCACACGAAGAAGACACCCACATTCTTTTGGCATGTGGTGAGAAGAGAAAAGCTGGAGTATGTCAACACAACCGGAAAATGTGATGGGTGGAGAGGCTATGGAGAACAGATGCGAAGATGCTAGTTAGTATGACATCATGTAGGCCTAATGGAGGAGCTGGAATATCAGTAATGACTGGCAGTATTAAAGACAGAGCGCTACGAAAGGTATGATCACCAGTGCCACACGGCATGGACTATAAGAAGATTATTCTTTGTTTGAGCATATCATACCCAAACTGGACTTGGTGCATTATCTGTTGTTTTATTCACCATGCTTGATGTTTTCCCACGAAGGATGTTCTAGTGTGTCTTTTCTCTGATTATTCTAGCAAGATTGTCGTTGATTGTATATCTGGTGTTCCTGTCTTTATTGTCTGTCCTGTCTGCTTTACGTATGTCTGTGAGAAGGCCTCTCTTGTCTCAGTGTCAGTTGTCAAGAGTTGTAAGTTTTCACAGTTTAACTTACCTAAATACCGGTCTTGTCTACTCATCTGCCTCTGCAGCTTCCAGAACTTGCCCACTGTGTTATCTCCATCAACCTCATCTTTGAAATGCTCCCATTTCACATTATTTGCATATGCGGCACACATACTTGATCTCTCTGTCATCCCTTTGCCGCTGCCCTTCTTTTTTCTAAGATTATTCTATCTCTAGAGTCCACGTACAGTTGTTGCACGAGCTTTCCGCAGGTGATCACTATCCATCCACGCTCTTTACATAAGGAACCAGATAAGCGATTCTGTCCTGTCATATTTGACCTTATAAATAGGCATAAAAGGTCGTGTTTCCTTCTCCACCTATGAGGCAACTAAAGCGATATGTGGCAAAGAACAATGAAGATTATGACATAGTGAGGCAGCTGTTGAAATCTCATTCTGGACAATGCTATACTGGTTTTTGTTTCCCCAAATATTATTATTATATTCTAGTATCATTCCAAGTGGATTATTCTAGACTTCGTAGTACAAAACTTACATGAGCATGCACTCAACGAAATATTCACGGCCCCAGATTGGTGTGATTCTTGGAAGATCCACGTCAAAAGTGGTGGGCTGTACTACTGTAAAAGAAAAATCAAAGAATGGGCAAGTTGTTATGAATGTTATCACTAATACAAGCCTTGTCATTTGGTCAGAAAAAAAAGTAGGGGAGAGTGGAAGAGACAATTAATAAGTTAATCTTTATTTTGTATTCGATATTTTAAGATGGGAAAAAAATAAACATTCTTGGCAAGTAGCATAAACATTAGTTGCGGAAAAGTATGACCGTAAGACCTCTAGCACTATATGTGAGACCGTAGAAAGTGCCAAGATATATGTGCACAATAACAATGATCTTTAACCACATCTCACCATAAAATCTTTTTTTCTGAGCTTGTTGAAAGCCGAGAAACGATTAGTCCGTGACTGCCTCAGTCTAAGTCACTCTTATTATGTTGATATTTAATATATTTATTGCAATCCCAAAGAAATCGGGAGCCTTGGAATGTTATCGACATCGAAAATTGGTATAAGAAGCCACATCACGAAGAATTTGCTAAGAATTATTATGTAAAGAGTTAGGAAGAAAACACAAATCGAAATAGGAGAAGAACAATGTGGATTTGTAGAAGACAAGGGTACAGTAAATGCTGTGTATATACTGAGAACGTTCTATAGAAATCAGCAAAGATCTACATCTTTGCTTTATTGACTACACACAGGCTTTCGATAAAGTAGAAATCAGCAAAGACCTACATCTTTGCTTTATTGACTACCCACAGGCTTTCGATAATGTATGACATGTCAACATATAAAGATGCTTGCAGATCTACAAATTGATGAGAAAGACCTTAGACTTGTAAAAAGCATATATTGGAAACAACAAGCTGTCATAAGGATTTATAATGAAGCATGGTCAATAGTACCCTATTAAGAGACGTGTGAGACAGCGATATGTGATGTTTACTTACCTGTTTTCCCCTGCACAGTGAAAATATTTTCAGAAATGCAGAAGGTATGAAAATAATCATCATTGGGGGAAGTAATATCAATATCATTAGATACAGTATTGATTGCAACAGTGAACAACTTGGGTTAGAACTAAATTGTAAGAAGACATAGATTTTGGTCGACACTAGGAAGAACGAAATACCACAATGTAATATACAAGTAAACGAGAATGTTCTTAAACAAGTCAATCGGTACAATTATCTCGAAACAGTCGTAACATTTGGCGAAGGTAGCCTTTTGCATGTTGGAAAACATACTTACCAATAAAAATGTGGCATTTGCTACGAGAATAAGAGTGTTGAAGTTCTATATAGAACCTGTAATTTTATATCGATGCGAAGTGTGGACAATGAGCAGACAAGCTGAAAAACATATGATGGCTGTGGAAATGTGGCTTCTGAGGGAAATGCAAAGAATACCATGGACAGATAGAAAAACCAATGACAAAGTCCTACAAGAAACAAATGAAATCTTAAACTGATTAGAAATATTAGACGTGGACAGTCACAATTTGTTGGGCATGTTATGAGAAGAAATAAATTGGAGAACTTGGTGAGAACTGGCAAGGATGAGGAAAAAAAGGGGAAGTCAGAGAAGTAAATACCTGGATGGCTTGGTCACGTGACACGGTCGAGACAAGAACATATTGAGCTGATCCACCACTCCGGTGATCCAGTGTCAAGCTTCCGGTCAAGATGGCGGCGGACGGTTGTGTTGTTCAGTGACCGTCTCATGTTTTTCACGTAGAAGATGGAAATTTTAATCTCCTGCGTGTAATTTGTGTGCCTGGATGTAATACCAGAAGTTTTTTCTAAAGATCTGTGCCGATGCTACGGAGTTTGTGCGTTGAGCGAAGCAATACTTGAGTGAATTTTCGCAGCGTGTGTGGTTCTGTGGTGTTCGATTTTCAAAATGGCGGAACAACGTTTGTACTCCGTGCGGAAGGCTGCCAACCAAATAAGTCGATGAGGACGATGTTGTGCCCACAAACGGTTATGAATGCGTGGTGGGGTAAGACGTTTTAGACTTAAATGTGACCGTCTAGGCCTCAGGAATACTCGTATTCTATAATGGAACTGTGCTAGCGTAAAACAACGGGGCCCTATTCTAGATAAATCACTCCAAATTGGCGGCTTCAAATGTTTCTACAACAGGCGACACCTGGGAATGGCGATTCTCATTCACGACAGTATGGTGGTTTCAGAGCTAGATGTGTCCAGTTGGGACCATGATGGCATACAAATACAGGCTGTTAGAGTTTAATCCGGTCTACCATTAGTTTTGGTTAATGTTTATGCCCACAACGCTAGTGTGGATTCTCAGAAGTGGCAGTGCCTAAGTGAAATACTAGGTCACGAGAGAAATGTTGTTTTCTGTGGCGAATTTAACGCTAAACGCAGATCATGGGGTAGCATTTCCTCCAACACGCAGGGGGAGGAGCTCGAGACTGCACTTGTAACCATTGACCTGGGTTGTATCAACAGTGGCTGTGTCACCAGGACAGCAAGCCATACAGGTGATGAGGACAGTGCTATCGATCTGGCACTGATTTCTTCTTCACTCACTACAGTGTGTAGATGAGGTGTCCTAAGGTACTATGGCAGCGACCACCACCCTTGCAGCATATTGATGGAGAAAGGCAGAATCAGGCAGCACATCTCAACGGTCAAGTCTTTTCAGTATGACAGTACAAGATGTGGTGAGCAAAATAAGAATCAACAGGCTCAGAAAGTTTCAGGGCAGGAAAAAACAGCTAGGAGTAGCCACCGTGGTATAATTTTGAGGTGGAGAAAGCCTGGGTGGATAGGCGCAGTACTGTAAGGGAATAGCAAAAGGCCAAGAAGAACAGAGTTGCCCACCATAGTCCCTGCATGCAATTAGAAAGAAAGATGCACACAAAAGTAAGCTATTTAAAAAAAAAAAAACATTTTAAGGAGGTGAAAAGTGACAAATGGGCAGAGGTATGTCAAAGAGTAAGCACAAATAAGACACTGAAATTGTTCTGGCGACTACATATAAACATGATTGAGGTAGCCAAGAATAAGAGAATTTCTGACTTCCAAGGTGCTGACCTCATCTGGCAGAGGACTGACGTGAACAAAGGAAAAGCTCTCTTTGAACACTATCTAGAGAAGAGCTACCAGACAGACATGAGAGGCCGAAATCTTGCCAAGCGCGGTCACTTCAGACAGATGCAAGGCCCAGAAAATTTCGGATGAAGACACAGTGACAGTGACAGAAATTAAGGCTGTGCTTCGACGATAAAAAATCAGCGCCTCAAGGCCAGACAGCATAAGATACGATGACATTAATAGGTGTCCCGACAATGCGCTAGAGAAACTAGCAGACATTTACAATAACAGTATAGAGAGCGCTAACATAAAGAAGGAATGGCTAGCAGCTATCTGATTCCCTTGCCGAAGCCTGGCAAAGACCTCACAAAAATTCAGGGATATCGTGTAATAAGCATGCATAATTCAATTGGCAAGCTACAGGAGACGTTAATTGCCAGGAAAATATCAAGCCAGCTAGAAAAAGATACGATGGTTTCCCATCTACCCTGGGAGGGTACCGTCCTAAAAGAGAAACATTGACCAATTCAGAAGTTATTTGCTCATGACGTCTATGAAGGTTTCCACTCAGGCATTGAAATCTTTGCTGCAGCGATTGGCCTTGAGGATGCGTACACCAGAGTACCATTGGATTTCTTAATGCTTCAGCTTCTTGAGCTCACGATAAGTCCTTTCCTCCTTAGTTGGATCGCCGCAGCCCTTTTCTAACGGAAAGTAGCTTTCAGATGTGGCAGTTGGACTTCGGAACCAACAACAATATATCCTGGCCTATCACAGGGATCACCATTATCTCCCGTGCTCTTCAACGCCTACAATGTGAGAATCGGCAGCGAGCAGATCGTCGACATGATAAGGATGCTTAAAATCTACAAATTGATGGGAAAGACCTTAGACTTGTAGAAACAATAAGCTGCTATAAGAATTAATAATGAAGTAGGTCAATATCAGCCTATTAAGAGAGGTGTGAGACAGGTATGTGCAATGTCTCCAGGTCTTTTTTTCCCTGTACAGTGAAAATATTTTCAGAAATATAGACGATATGGAAGGAATCAACATTGGGGGACGATGCGTCAATAACATTAGATATGCAGATGATACAGTCTTGATCACAGACAATTAACAAGACCTGTAACAATTAGTGGATGCGGTTATTGTACACAGTGAAAAAATAGGGTTAGAATCGAATTGTAAGAAGACACAGATTATGGTCGTCACTGGGAAGAAGGAAATACCACAATGTAAATGGGCATTTTCTTAAACAAGTTAATCGGTACAGTTATCTCGGAACAGTCATAACATGGGAGATGCCCTGAATAGATTAGAAAAGAATTGTCATTGCGTGGGCAGTCTTTTGCAAGATGAAAAGCATAATGACCAATAAAAAGATATCAATTGAAACGGGGAAAAGAGTGTTGAAGTGCTACATAGAATCCCTACTTTTAGTATGGATGTGAAGCGTGGACAATGAGCAGACAAGGTGAGAAACATCTGATGGCTGTGGAAATATGGTTTCTGAGGAAAGTGCAAAGAATACCATGGACAGATAGAAATTCAAATGAAAAAGTCCTCCAAGAAACAAATGAAGAGCGTAATCATATTAGAGACATTAGACGTAGACAGTCAAAATTGTTTGGGCATTTTATGAGAAGAAATGAATTAGAGAACTTAGTGACAACTGCAAGATCGAAGGGAAGAGACCAAGGGGAAGACCGAGAAGTACATACCTGGATGGCTAAGCCACGTGGCATGGTGAGACCAAAGCAGGGAGCTGATCCACGACTCTGGTGATCGAGTGAGATGGCAAAACATGACTGACTGCCCACGCTTATCGGCATGGCACAAGATGGATGGATGGATATGACGTTTAAGATCATTACTCGTATAGCACACCAGGGTGAATATTTGTTGAGCTATTATTATGATTAGCGCTCTTTATGCATATTGTTGTAGTATGCTTCACATGCAATATGTTACCGCATGGAGAATGTTTTACGATACTATCGCGGTTGTATTTAAAGAGGTTGTGTTGTGGTGTATATATTACCCACAGTTAAGCCCGATGGTCAGGTAATCTAGTATAAACACCACTGAACATTTAATCTGTTGAAACAACTCTGGTGGAGGAGCGGCTGCAAAGAAACCTTATGTTTGAATGAGTGACGTGGACTTAGAACACTCAATTTCTCACGACGTAATCGATAAGGTGAAGGCATCAATTGTAACGACGTCTACTGTTCGACTGCGGAAAATTGCTTCAGTCTCGACAGGGTGAGAGAAAAAGAGAGAGAGAGAGTAGAGAGAGAGAGAGAGAGAGAGAGAGAGAGAGAGAGAGAGGGGGGGGGGGGAGAGATTAAAAGTGGTAAACCTGGATGAGAGACAATTGCCAGACATTATACTATGATTATATATGTACGTAAGTATATGTATAAGATTTCATTTTTCACGTGTAGATATTAGAAACCACACATTCGTGATCGTCTATTTAAAGCTCTCAACCAGATCACCAGGTTACCGACCCTGTTCAATAACAACAAGGAGAGACCTGGTGGAGAAAAGACTTGCATTCACACATAACAGGTCCCTTCGGGGTCCTGGCTAAAGTCAGTAGGATCGCCGATTCCTCCGAAGTCGGAGAGTGTCTGCCTGTACGGCGAGGAACCACCAGTCTGCACACCAATAAGCCAGACATGGGACAACGGATACTCCGACATACAAGACTTCGCGTTGGAGCTCAAGCCAACAAACACAAGCAAGCAAGCAAGCAACATAACACTGTTGCAGCTTAAAAATCTTATTCTGAGACCTGTATTCCCGAAGTCAAACCACAAGTAACAATTAAAGGTACGTACACGTTTTACATCACTACATAGTATATGTGAATATCGTATGTCTCGAATTTACAAGTTTTTGTATATGTGTATCTAGGGACCTGCTCTCTATTCAGCCTAAAGGAGACATTTGTCCCGATTTTGATTACTTGTAATGGGAGCGTCGGGGAGTTAATCCCGCATCCTCTACGACGCCAGTGTGAGCGATAACTCAATTAGCTAACAAATAGGAGCTCCACAATAATCCTCTAATTAGCACTGATGACAGTTACATAACTATTTATTGCATTCCTAAAGTATTTAAACGATATCACGGCAATGTACCTAAACACACAACTTCTCTATGCGGATGATATACCATAGCAATGTACCTAAACACACAACTTCTCTATGCGGATGATATACCATAGCACTGTACCTAAACACACAACGTCTCTATGCGGATAATGCGGCTATGCGGTCCTAGGACTGAGCAACGGATACACGCAACATATACATACAGGAGACCAGGATTCCCCAATGGATGTTAGCAACCAATGAAACAAAGACAACATACAACATCTTCTCATGTGGACACATAGCACCAAACACCGTACAAACAGAATGCGAATGACAATTATGAGAAATATTTTGCTGGAAGCTGATGCAGATGTACAGAAAATAGCATACTCTGGAAGAGTAAGACCAGCTTTAAAATTGAGCATTTCAGCTTGTTGTAAAGTGTCTACATGCACCATTCACAAATTCTGCACACCGCAAAATCAGGTTTCTATAATAATTATAGGTGTCTTGGAAACGACACCTGTCACTAACCAAGACAAAATAACAACACCCCATCTTATAATGGACAGAAGAGCATCTAGATTCTAGAGAAAGTATGAGCATTCACAACACATAACAGCCAGAAAATGTAAATGAAACGGACCACTTTTGTGCCACAAACTAGAGCACTAACGAAACACATCACCCTCTCGCATAAGCTACAATTAAATGTATGGTTACTGTCGCGGAACCACCGTAGGTTAACGATAAGATGATAAACTAACAGAGACAGCCTGTTTTCACAGCTGCAATTGTTTGTTACTAGTACAGAAATATTCACGTCGGATCAAGGGAACCGCCAGTCCTTGAAAAGTCCATAAGAAACGGGAAATGTCGGCTTGTTGTTTTGGTGAATCGCGAGATGAAGGGACAGACGGTTGCTTTAGTTGTAGAAATGGGAGACGAAAATTTCTGTGAAGTTAGGGACAGATTGTCTGCCCCTGAGAACACCTGTTGTTGACAGGAGAATGACGTCACTCGGACAATCTCCGACTGCAGAAAACATAAATTCTTTTGCCGCCAGTGTGAAGAATGGAATCGGACTAGACAGAAGTGTTAGCTGGCTCGGTTCTAGTGTTGAATAGAATCGCATGTGTTATGTATCAATTAACATGTGTCTTTTATGGCAAATTGTGAATTCGATTCCGGATTGAGCCAGGATTGCATAAGGTAATTGCTGGATGGCATCTAGCTGTAAATAATGTGGAATAGCTTAGTGATAGATAGAGTTTAGAACTCTATCATAGTGTTGTTGCGTTGTGGTTAGGTAGTCAAGGAGTATCGGCGACAGTATGCAATCGCATTGTTAAAATTAACTAGTGTGAGAAGTCAAGTGGCTCAGCTGGTTGGGACTAGTGAAATGGGATGATGTTTGGAGAGATTGAGGATGGTTGGGGGATAGGGAGAATGTCCAATGGTGGGATCTTCCAGTGGGGTCTACTGGGGTTCTACACCTTACATTTTGCTATGTACTTGTCTTGCCGTACCTTAGGCCGAGGTGATGAGCTCCTCTGCCCATGACGAGTTGGTTCACTGTCATGTATCTGAGTGAGGCCATCGGCCTACACTCATCTAATAGGGGTCAGTGACAGGTTGCTCTCACCGGGTGTGTTGTTCTCTCTTTTACAGGTTCCCTCAGGTTAGGATGAAAACCACTGAAACATGGCAAATTAAAATCCTGGAGAAAGTAGTGCAGGAAGGTTTATACATCAGCCTCTGCACTGGGCTTATGATAGAAAAAGTCTGAAGGACATGGCTCTGGTGAGCCGATACCTATAAGCATCCAACAGGATGACTTCTCAGAACAATAATGTTTGTGTTACACGCCACACGAGACCTGAACATTAATTAGTGTTTTTTTTCCCCCACATCATATGGAAAAATAACAATAAGAAGTTTTAAGGAAATTAGTAGATTCCTGTGAGACTATGTACAATGCTTGAGAGAGGGTGAGAACTTTAGGACATCTGGTAGAAAGGAATAATGTTAATTTCAAGGGACAGTATTCTGCGTTTTCACTATTCAGGAATTGTGAAGTCTCAAACTCTAAGAACATTTAGGGACAGTGTTGATGATCAAGTTAGGATCAGTATCGGACTATATCGGTGATTGATATCGTAGTATCGTGATTATCACAAACTACCGGAGATAGTCTACATCTGGCAGGAGGGACACATCGTTTGGTGAGGTTTTTTGTGCTGACTCAGATGATGTTGTGTAGTCCTTACCATGATGATCGGATGTTGCTCCTGAGATGTTCGGTCTGATTCTGCAGACACACTAGAGTATACGACATACATTCTACACATACACTTCTCACATTCATACACTTTTCTTTATTAAATTAATCTGTTATTAATTTGTTGAAGCTAGAGTTGTTAAGTATGATCCAGTGACTGAGGGAGTGTGGTGGACGGAATCTGGTGGATTCTCCAGTATAATGATATGGGGTTAAAAATAATGTGGGTGTTGATTCCCCTCACTCCAGGGACGACACTTTAAAGGAAACACGCGACAGTATCTTATTTAGAAATCCAATTGCTCTGCCACAAACTGTACTCTGAGCTAAAAAGGGACACTGAAGACATTAAATGCACGAATAATTAAGATAGTACGGACGATAAGGCATTTACAAGAAGACTGCATTAATGCGTACTGAACACATGCTTGCACAAATGGCTGTGCTAAACATACTGTTGGCAATGGAAGTGCATGCATCTACACCTTATTCAAATGTGATATTGGACAAAAAACAATTAGAAAGATTCTCGAACAAATTCCGTTCAAATCTTGAGACTGACTTTGAAGTTGGCAGCAAACAATAGTACTAGAGCATAAGAAACAAACAAATCAAATCAAATCAATTCAACTTTATTTTAAAAGGGTCACAATTTGGGCACGCAGGCCCGTCTTACATTCGGCCCTTCCAATCACTCGTCTTTCGTTCATCAAGAGCATTATACATTTACATAGGAAGAAAAATAAACATTGTGAAATGAATGTTGTAAACATAAACAAGGCAAATTACCATGTTATGAGGCCCATCTCCCCCTACCCATACATCACCCCACCCACACACACACACCCACCCACCCACACACCCACACACCCAGAGACACATACATACCCTACCAATCGACCCATCCCCCTCCCGCACATCCCCCACCCACCCACACACACACACTGCCCTCACCTATTCCCCCAACTAAAACACACTCGCCACCCACAAACATCCCCCACCAATCCATACATCCCACGCCCACCCACATACACATCATAAGCCACACATCCTCTCCCCACCCACACCTCCAACCACCCATCCCCCAGCCACAACTCCATCGACCACATATTCCCCACCCACACATCCCCCACCAACCCACACATCGCACATCCACTCACACATCCCCAAACTATACACACACATCCCCACCAACTGATATCTCCCTACCCACACACACACACATCTCTCTAACCACCTATACATCCCCAATCCACTCACACACACCCCACCACCCACACATACATCCTCCACCCACCCACACATGCCCTAAACCAATCCCCCACTACACACATCCCCCACCCGTACATCACATACATTCCCTACCACGCAATATTCCCAACCCACGCACCACACACATATCCCTCACCAACACATCCCACACCCACATACCACCACACATCCCCACCTACACACCACACACATATCCCCCACCCACATACCACACAATATCCCTACCCACACCCACACAGATACCCTCACCAACCCACCCCACATACCCCCCACACACCACAAAAATCCCCTACCCACACACATACACCACACACACACATATCCCCAACCAACACACCACACACCTCTCTCCACCCACACACACATTCCCCACCCATCCACCAACACACACTCACTCACCCACACATCCTCCACTACGCACCCACACACCCCCACCCACCCACTCCCAACAAACATCTCTCGATCACAATACCCCTACCCACACACATCCTCCACCCACTCACGCATCCCACCCCGACACATACACATCCCTCACCCACCTACACATCCCTAAGCCACTCACACACCCCCACCACACATTCCCCATCCACGCACACATCTCCCACCACACACCCCCACCACCCACACATACTTCCCCCAACCACCACACATCCCCTACTCACCCACACATATCCCCCACCCATACACACATTCCCCGCACCCATCACACACATCCCCACACCACACACTATCCCCCACCCACACACATATCCTCACCCATACCACCACAAACATACCCCCACCCACACACCATGCACACATCCCCCACCAACACACCGCACACATATCCCAAACCCACACACCATACACTTCTCCCCACCCGCCCTTGCATCCCCAATCCACCCACACAATCCCCTACCCACACAACCCCGCCACCCACACATACTTCCCCAAACCATCCACACATCTCCACCCACCCACACATATCCCCCACCCAAACACACATCCCCCGCACTCGTCCCATAAACATATCCTCCATCCATACACACATCCCCCACACCCATTCCCACTCCCCTACTTTCACCCCCACACATCCATCCACACATCCCACCAACACCCACAAATATCACTACCCACCAACACCCACACACCCCAACCCATCCAAACGCATACCCCCACCCACACATCCCCCACACACATATCCCCACACTCACACACATCCTCCACACACACTCACACATCCTCACATCTAGACACATACAAAATGTCTCACGTGAGCATTGAAACTAGTATGAACAAACTCCCACACTTTACTCACACACATACACTGACAATTGTCGTGAGCAGTCTCATAAAAATGTTAAACATGGAGAAAAATGTGTACATAAACAGTGTGTGACGTAAAAAATAGTGATGCTCCCACACACAGAGATACACACAGAGAAGGCACACACACACACACACACACACACACACACACACACACACACACACATTCACTCTCACGCTCACTCATTCTGTCTCTCATTCACACTCACTGACTCTCTCACTCAAACTACAGTAATGTACATAAGTTTATATTATACATGATAAAATCAAATGGTATTCAACTGATAATATGACAGATGAGAATACACAAACATATGGATTCGCGTGTTACATAACATGCGTGTTACATGACATGCGTCTGCTCAACTCTCTCTCTCTCTCTCTCTCTCTCTCTCTCTCTCTCTCTCTCTCTCTCTCTCTCTCTCTCTCTCTGTATTCTTTCATATACACACACTCACACGCATGCGCGCGCTCACGCACACATACCAAACATCAACTCTCCACTGTCTCACTCTCTCTCTCGCCTCGCTCACTCTCTCTCTCTCCTCTCTCTCTCACTCACTCTTTCCCCATCCATTCACATCTGTCCATCTTCATTCACTTTATATCTAACTGTCTTACTCTCTCTCTCTCTCACTCATACACAGACAGACACACACTCTCACGCTATCACTCAATGTTTCACTTACCCTAGCGCAACCCACTCATTCACTCACTCACCTTTTACTCTCTCTCTCTCTCACTCGCACACACACACACACTATAACACTCATTCATTCACTCACACACACTCACTCCTCACTCATTCACTCCTCACTCACTTACTCTCTCTCTCATACTACAATCCTTCATCACACACACACACACACACTACACACACACACACACTCATCTCTCTCAATCACACTCTCTCACACATAAACATACGCATGAATGCACGCACGCACACACTCCCTCACTCACTCTCACACATACACGTACGAATGCATGCACTGACACATTCCCTCACCATTTCTCGCTCAATCACTCTCTCCACACACACGCATGCACGTGCGCACACACACATTCACTCTCTCACTCTCTCTGACACCCTCTCTCTCTCTCTCTCTCTCTCTCTCTCTCTCTCTCTCTCTCTCTCTCTCTCTCCCACACGCACACACATATATAGTGAACAGTTATAGTTAAACAATTATAATGAACAATTATACCAGTAAATGAATTATGGTGGCATATAGTCGGTATGGATTAAGTATTGAAAGAGTTTTCGGTTAAATGTGTAGGGACTCATTGGGGTTTTCAGATCTGGAGGAAGATCATTCCATAAGTGAGCACCAGAATAGGCGAAACATGTTTTGTATAGGTCCAGTCTAGGCTTTGGGATATGTAACAAATGTAGGCGCTTGCTGTTCATTGCATTAGATTGAATCAGCGGCAGAAGATACTCTGGGGTATTTTGAGATATAATTTTATTCACTAATTTGGCTTTGTTAAAAAGGAAGCGCTTTCGAAGTGGTAGAAGTCTTAGATGACTGTATAAATTATTACTTTCAACGTGCTTTATGCCAGAAACCAGACGAATAGCGCGGTTTTGTAGAGAACATAGTCGTTTTAAATTAGATTTAGGGCAACCATCCCAAACTGTGGAACAGTAATCGAGATGTGATTGGATATAGCATGTATAGAATATTTTTCGTGTGCTTTCGTCCAGGAAGTGCTGAATTTTAGCAAGTTGGTAAACTTTTTGTGCTATTTTCTTGGTAAGAACGTGAACATGAGAGCTCCAGCTCAAATGGCTGTCAATTAAAAGACCTAGTGTTTTATGTTCATTCACATTAACTATAGGTAACGTGTCCATGCTGAGTTCGAGCGGTGCTCCAGTTATGGCTAGTGTCTGTAGTTTTTGTCTGGTCGTTATTAGCATGGATTTGGTTTTGTCGATGTTAATTTGCATGCGGTTTTCATTGCTCCATCTAGTAAGATTATCAAGTTCCTTTTGTAAAGAATTCTCTAATTCACTACGGTTTTCTTGACTAGTATATATATAGTACAGTCGTCTGCAAATAGATCACAAGTTGTATTGATATATAAAGGAAGATCATTAATATAAACTGCAAAAAGCAGCGGACCTAGTATTGAGCCCTGAGGCACACCAATATTAAGCTGTGTGGGTCTTGATAGACAGTTGTTGAAGGACACGACTTGTTGTCTGTCGGATAGAAATGACGTAATTATGTTCACCATGTTGGTGCTTGTCTTCATTTGTTTTAGTTTTCTAATTAAAATATCGTGATCTACCATATCAAAAGCTTTTATAAAGTCTACAAACACCGCTCCACAAATTCTACCATTGTTGATGTTTAAGTGCCAGTTATCGGTCATTTTTGTTAGAGCACTATGGCAAGAATATTTAGGTCGAAACCCAGATTGACTGTTAATTATTAGATCGTTGTTAATTAAATGGTGTAAGGTTATTTTATGAATGTGTTTTTTTAGTGGTTTTGATAGCGACGATAGTAAGGAAATAGGTCTATAATTACCCAAAACGCTATTATCGATTGAGCCATTTTTAAGTAGAGGAAACACTTTATCAATTTTAAATGCAGATGGAAAGTAGTTTTTGGCCAGGAACTGGTTATATATGAACGTTAAGAACTCACTCATGACTGGTGCAGCACAACGAAGAATTCTATTACTGATACCATCTAGGCCGTGTGAATTTGTTGATTTGAGGTTTAAGAGATATTTATAAACTTCTGCAACAGACATTAAGGCAATCTCAGCGGGAATATTTCTGGTGCACTTCTCCTCACAGAATGATGCCAATGAACTTAAATTACACGATGAGTCTGGTATTGAAGACTTTAGATTCTCTATTTCTGATTGAAAGAACCAACAGAATTCATCGCATGTTATAGAATTTGGTATTGCTGATTCTGTAGGGCGTTTCTTATTGGTTAGCAAGTTAATAGCCTTCCATATATTTGTACAGTTTGAATTATCTACAATCAAATTTTTTAAATGATTTTTTTTTATTCTATGAATTTCATATTTAATTTTATTCCTTAGTCTACGGTAATTGATGAAGTCTTTATTTTTGTGTGCTGTAACTCGCTCTCTCATGATTTTCAGAACTTCACTAGTGACACATGAGGATTTATGTTGATTTTTGACTCGAAATTCTTTGACTGGCACGTGTTTATCGAACACATTGCAGACTGTCTTATTCCAGAAAGCTAATGCATCGTCCGGGTCAGGAAGTTGGTAAACGTGATCAAGAGGTGCTTTTTTTATGTCTTGTAAAAATAAATCATGGTTGAATGATTTAAAATTTCTAAATTTGATACTTACATGTTTATTTTAAAGAGATTTGAACCCAATTCTTGACCATGTACAACATACAGGGTAATGGTCACTAACTGTATTAACAGGAACAGAACATTCAATAATATTATCTGGGCAAGTAACATATATATGATCAATTATAGTTGAGGATGTGTCCGTAATCCTTGTGGGACGGTTTATTAGTTGGTTGAAATTGTAAGAAAGAATGATATCGTCCCATGTCTGGTTGGATTTACTAATATCTATGTTGAAGTCACCTAGTATCATAACTTCTCTACCTGCTGTAAACACTCTATCCATCATTGTATTGAAGCTGTCATACCAGCTGTACCCGGCACAAGGATTCCTATATAGGTATCCAATGAGAAACGATTGTTGGCTGGCTGGCTTCACCTCTAACCAAACACATTCTATCCCTACGGTCTCAAGATCTCTTCTACGGGAACAGTTGAGGGAATTGGAAATGTATACAGCAATACCTGTCTCTAATTTTTGCTTTGCATCTTTCCGAATTACTTTTAACCCCTTAAGTGAGATTTCAGAGTCGGTTATTTTGTCGTTAAGACGACTTTCTGTGATTCCAAACACATGGAACTGTTTGGACAGTATTACCGAGAGCTCAGGTAATTTGTTGAGCAGATGAAAGATGTTAAGATGGCATATATATATAGAGACTATTTTTGTTGAGCCACTGATCGTGATTAGCGAACATTACAAACTAAAAGGAAGATGTCGCTTGTGGTATACAAATTGCAGGGATTTTGCAACTTTATTTAGAAGTAGTTAAGGCTGTTAGAGGGGGCAGGAAAATGTCTTTGCTGGAGTGATATCATAAATGCTTGGTGCAGGGCTGCAGGATTGTACCGCATTAGCTGCTGAAGTTGACGGTTCCACTCATAGGAGTGTAGATTAAGGTCCAGCGAGGGACTGCTATGAGTGTTACTGGAAGTGCCTACATTGGAAGCAGGCATCGGGGGCACAGCACCATTGTTTAACGGTGTCCCCTTTGACATCACAAATGACATGCCCTGTAAGTAATCTCCGTATTGCAAAAATCAAACATAATATAACTAACCAATCTAAGTGACACCATTCTGTCTGCTAAACGCTTTCAACAATGTCGTATACAATGGATGCTGAAGCACTGTCAAATTGAAGGAACAAAGAGGCCGACAGACTTTCAAAATGGGAGAAAAACTACTTCATAAGAGCATATCAGTGTCTGACTATGAAGCCTAAGCGAAACCCAAGACACCTACCAGAAAAGATAAAAAAAATACACAAAGAAGATACTACCACAAAAAAAGTCATGCCATGACCTTAATAGAAAATAAAAATAATTATCTTTAGACTTCGCGGGGCTACAGCTGACTCGTATCACCCGTTCAACAAAATAAACATTGGTACAATGGATCGCGTTTCACCTCAGTCAATTGTGTAAAAAGCACCCATTTCACATCAAGAGATGTATTGTGCATCTTGTGCTAGCCCCATATTGTTAGTCTCAGTAGACCAATCGTCACTCGGTGGATGACATGGTCAGTATTACACCGGTCGTGTTTACTCTCCAGAAAATGTCATGTTAACCATTTTAGGCTGGATTCATCTCGGATCAATGAAACAAATCCCCGCCTCAATGGTGATTCGAAATCAAAGGACCATCGTGGAACAGAAAAAAAAATGGCAGCTGGTCATATAATACAGGGCCGAATGATTTCAAGCATTATAAAGAGGAAGATTCTGAAACATTGTAATGCTGAGATCACTAACGTATACACCAGGGATACCGAGACTGCGTTAGGCTGACGATGAAAACATGTCAGGAAATAATACAGGGCGTCTGGATAACATACACTTCACTGTCATGTCTATGTGTATCAGTCATGTTAATATAATTAGACTGAAGGATATGAAAAACCAGTAGTCTGTCGGCTTAACTGATTAACAGACAACTTCATATTCATATATCCATAGGGGTAGCCTCGCCCTGTAGGGGTATTCATGTGCACCAGGAGACTCCAGACCGTCATCAGGCGACTGTGTACACAAGAATATCAACATTGAAAGTAGGAACTTGGAATGTAAGAACAATGAGTGGGGATGGAAATTTTGATAACATTAAGAATGAAATTAGAAGAATAAATATTAACCTGTTAGGTATATGTGAGACCAGATGGTCGGGAATGGGCATTATAACATCTGAGGAATATAGAATAATCTATTCTGGTGGAGAGAAATAACAGCGAGGAGTAGCAATTATAATGGATACAGAGGGAGCAAAATCGATCAAAGGATATTGGACTGTATCAGACAGAGTGTTACTGGTGAAGTTGAGTGGAAGACCTTTTGATGTCAACGTCATCCAAGTTTACGCACCAACAGCAGACAGTAGTGATGACAGCATTGATGAATTTTATAATGATTTAGAGAAAGCCTTCAAGTAATGCAAGAATTCTGAAGTAAATATCATAATGGGTGACTTGAATGAGAAAGTTGGAAATCAACAGGTAGAAATCAACAGGACGGATGCATGGTAGGCAAATATGGACAAAGGGAACAGAATGAAAGAGGTTGCAGACTTGTACAGTGGCAAAAGAGCATGATTTGATTATTGGAAACACCTGGAATCAACAGCATCCAAGGAGATTATGGACATGGAGGAGTCCTGATCATAAGATCAGAAATAAGTCTGATTACATTCTTATCAACAGAAGATTTCGAAATGCCTTAAAAGTCGCAAAAACTATACCAAGCGCAGACTGCTACAGCGACCAAAGATTAATCTTAAGCAATTTACATATAAAATTAACGAAAGTCAAATATTCACCAAGAAACACAAAATTTGATCAACAAGCACTGAAGAGTGAGGAAATAAAAGATAAATTCAACGTAGAGGTAAAGAACAGATTCGATGCATTGTCCGATATGGAAATATTATTTCAAGACGCCAGTGACCAATGGAAAATATTAAAGAAATCAGTCAAACCAGCTGCAGAAACAACCATCCCAAAAATAAAGATAATAGGACGCAAGCAATGGATGACGGAAGACATCTTAAAACTAATGGAAGTAAGAAGAAATAACAAAAAATAGCAAGGTTAAATATGAAGAAATTCACAGGAAAATTAGGAAGCTATACAAAGAGGCAAAAGAAACATGGCTTTAGGAAAAATGCAAGGAAATTGAAAACCAACACAACACCCGGAATAACAAATTAATGCACAAAAGAATTAATTACATCACTGACAAAATAACACACACATCAACGGGTTGCCTAAAAACCAAAGATGGTAAAATCACAACAGAAAAAGTTCAGATTTTACATGCGTAGTCAGATTATGTGAAAGACCTTTATGATGATACAAGAGAATAGCAATATTATCATCGGAATAATAATGAAGGGCAATCAATTTTGAAGATGGAAGTTCAGAATGCTCTTAACCATATGAAAACTGGCAAACCCCGGGTACAGATAACATCACAACAGAAATGATCAACGCCTTAGAAGAATATGGAATAGACCAAGTCACCAGACTGCTGAACGCTATATACGATACTGGAGATATACCTCCTGAATTATGTAATTCTAAATTTATTGATTATGTGGTTGTTTCGGGATTTGAAATTTAAATATTGAGCACAACCCACCACCGGCAACGCCGATCGCATTCCGGTATGAACCTAAGGCCTATCCACGTCAATATGGAAGCACTATACTCGAGTTTCGCCCTCATTTGAGCTCGTCAGTAGTGCATATCCCTGACCGGATCCGGAAACAGTCCCGGATCACGCGTGTGAAGCGGGTGTGTAACCACGCGGCACACACTGGACATACCAAATTATCACAACAGAACACCACAACGCTACCCATCGTAGGCTATGCTCAAAATTTAAATCTAAATTTATTGCAATCCCGAAGAAATCAGGAGCCTTGGAATGCGATCAACATCGAACAATTAGTATAATGAGTCACATCACGAAGATTCTGCTGAGAATTATCATGCAAAAAGTCAGGAAGAAAATACAACCCGAAATAGGAGAAGAATAATGTGGGTTTGTAGAAGGCAATGGCACAGTAAATGCTGTGTATATAGTGAGAACAGTAATTGAACATTCTATAGAAGTAAACAAAGATCTATATCTTTGCTTTATTGACTAACAAAGGCTTTTAAGACAGTGAGACATGTCGACATGATAAGGATGCTTGAAGATCTACAAATTGATGGAAAAGACCTTAGACTTGTAAAAAACATATTTTGGAAACAACAAGCTGCCATCAGAATTGATAAAGATGTAGGTCAATATTAGCCTATTAAAATAGGTGTGTGACAGGGATGTGTAATGTCTCCAGATCTTTTTTCCCTGTACAGTGAAAATATTTTCAGAAATATAGAAGATATGGAAGGAATCAACATTGGGGGACGATACATCAATAACATTAGATATGCATATGATACAGTCTTAATTTCAGACAATGAACAGGACCTGCAAAAGTTAGTAGATGCGGTTGTTGTACACAGTGAGCAACTGGGGTTAGAATTATATTGTAAAAAGACACAGGTTATGGTCGTTACTAGGAAGAACGAAGTACCACAATGTAATATACAAGTAAATGGGAATATTCTTCAACAAGTGACTCGGTACAATTATCTCGGAACAGTCATAACATCTGATGGGAGATGCCTTGAAGAGATTAGAACAAGAATCGCTATGGCGAAAGTAGCCTTTAGCAAGATGAGAAACATTCTGACCAATAAAAAGATGTCAATTGAAACGAGAAAAAGAGTGTTGATGGGATACTTAGAGCCTGTTCTTTTGTACGGATGTGAAACTTGGACAACGAGCAGCCAAGCTGAAAAACATCCGATGGCTGCAGAAATTTGGTTTCTGAGGAAAATGGAAAGAATACTATGGACAGACAGAAAACCACTGAACAAGTCCTTCAAGAAACAAATAAAGATCGTAAACTTATTAGAGTCATTAGACGTAGACAGTCAAAATTGTTTGGGCATGTTATGAGAAGAAATGACTTGGAGAACTTGGTGACGACTGGCAAGATTGAAGGGAAAAGACCAAGGGGAAGACCGAGAAGTAAAATACCTGGATGGCTTGGCCACATGGCATGGTCGATACAGGAACACGGAGCTGATCCACAAGGCTGGTGATCGAGTGAGATGGTAGAACATGACCGTCCACGCCTATCGGCATGGCACATGTTGGATGGATGGATATTATGTTTAATAGGTGTGCGCTTATTAAATTACCATTATATGTTACCTACCTATATATACTACACAGAACAACAGAATGCTTGACAACCATGCGTGCATTTGCGACTTCTATATGCATCTACCAGTCTCTTGTTGTGTGTGTCAGTGTGTAAACAACAAAAGCAACTGCTGCCTGACGTTAGAGACAATGGCTATACATTCACGTTGGCATGCATTCAAAGACAGTGCGCAGTCTTCAGAATAGCGTGCACTGCACATACTTTTATCGTAATGTGTCGTTTGGCTTCAATTGTAAGTGCAGTTAGATCTTAGCTCATCATCGTCATCATGTGCCTTGCCGATAAGCGTGGTCGGTCATGTTTCGTCATCTCACGATCACCAGAGTCGTGGATAAGCGCTGCGTGCTTGTCTTGAACTTACCAAGTGGCCAATCTATCCAGGTACAGTATTAACTTCTCTACATTTCCCTTGATCTTTTCCCCCCAATATTGCCAGTTGTCACCAAGTTTTCCAATTTATTTTTTTCTCATAACCTATCAAAATATCTCTAATAAGTTTATGGTTATCATTTGTTTCTTGCAGGACTTGGTCATTGGTTTTTCTGTCTCTCCGTGGAGACATAAACACACACACACATACACACACACACACACACACACACACACACACACAATACATCATCATCATCAAGTGCCCTGTCAGCTGGCGTAGGCGTTTATGGCTCTCCACAGATCTCGGACTTTGGTTTTCTGGATCAACTCTGCTGCTGATATTCCTCCATGCAACCGTTTCAATCCATCAAGCATCATTTCTCTTGGTCTCCCGCTGCCTTTCTTCCCCTCGATCTTTCCAGTTGTCACGATGTTCTCCAATGCCTCTCTTCTCATTACATGACCGAAGAAAGATGTTTGTCTCTTTCTTATTGTTGTATATAATGTTCTAGATTCATTAGCCTGTTTCAGGCAGTCGTTGTTAGTTACTCTGGCAGTCCAAGGAATTCGCAACATTCGTCTCAGGAACCATATCTTTGTTGCTTCTAATTTCTTCTTAATTTATTCATTTACATTCCGAGATTGATTGATTGATTGATTGATTGATTGATTGATTGAGGAACCGATATCAAAGCATTCGGGGCATTCCCATAAGCGCTCCGTCCCAATCCTCAGAAGCCAGCGAAGAGTTCCAACACTAATAGTACCAGTAGCAATCTGATTATATGTCCGTCTCGCCTTTCCTCTGAGCGTCGATCGTCGGTCAGATCCCCTCGTCACCCCTCGCTGTCGCATTCTTGCCAGACCATGGTGATCCATTTGCTCCTCCGAGGTGTACACGTGCTCCCACAAGGCCGCAACCACGTCTTCCTTATCATGCATCAATACTCCACCAAGTTTTGCAGAGCCAGCCAATCTGTCCGTCTGTTTATTCCCCAGCACACCAGCATGCCCCGGAGAAAAGATCCAGACGATGCTTGTCACCCGTGACTTCCAAAACAAAGCAAGCCACTCTGCACGAAGCTTGCCTGTTCTCACCCTACTCAGCATGCTTTCTGAGTCAGTTACAATCACGATGTGTGTGTGTATCGTATTCTCCATCCAGCGGAAAGCTGCACTGATCGCCTCCACCTCCATTCTTAAGTTAGATGGTGTGGTATCATATGCCAGGCTCTCCTGCACCAAACGGCGACCATTGGCTTTTTCTAAGAACCCCCAGGCACTTCTCCTGCCTCTCAACACCGAACCATCTGTGTATATAATCACATCACCCGGGCGAGCATTATCCTGAATTAATTGCTGGATTTCCACTTTCGGGACCCCTTTCTGGCCACTCCCTGCACTCCCGGCTTAATGTGATTATTACTTTGCACAAGTCTGACTGCTCCGCTAGCACTCTGACCCACTCCTCTCCTCGCCTAATGTTCTCCAAGGTGCACACCTGTCGGATCGTATCCTACGTCTGAGCCATCCATGATTTCCTTCTTATCAGTCGCTGACCCTTAACTACGTCCAGCGCCTCATGCAACGGGTGATCTGTGTCAGCAACTACTGTCAGGTATACCTTCGCCTGCATCACCTTGAGCCTACCAGCAACAGTCGGCAAACCAAGGATGTAACGCATACACACGACTGGGGTGTCTCTGGTGCATCCCAGAATGACCCGTATAGCTTCGTTCTGTATGCGCTCTAATTTCACCAATTGACACTTTGAGACAGTGAGCAGTCCTAGTCCATAATCAATCACTGAGAGAATCAAGTGCTGTTATAGTGTGAAAATCATTCTCTGCTCTGTGTCCATTGCAGCCATAGTTTTAAGTGCATTTAGTCCCTTTTGAGATCTTGTCATAACCGACTCCACATGGTTCTTGAAGGACAGGCTCCTGTCAAATATGATTCCCAGATACTTCAGCTTGTTCTCTCTGTTGACGCTTCTAACATCTATAGTGAGGCTTGGGACATCAGTTCTCACAATCCTATTGTCCAGAGAGCACCAAAAAACAGCTGCCTTTTCCGGGTGGATGACAGCACTCATTTCGGTGCAACTGTCAATCACTTTGTCTACTGTCGACTGTTGTTTCTGGGCTCTCTATCTCTCCCCTGCCTATATGCAAGAATATCATCTGCAAATGTTAGTTTCCTTCCAACCCCTGGTGCTTCTAGGTTTGCAATCTTGCTCGTTTACACGTTAAAGAACACCAGTGAGATTGCATCCCTGTGGCAGTCCCGGGGTTAAAATATGTGGCTCTGAGGTCCATGCACTCGGACGGAGAGCAACCCGACGAGAATGCAGGACGGCTGCTATCCAGTTCACCAACCAGGGATTTACCCCCTTCTCCATCAGTGCGGTAATCAAAATATCATAGCAAATTCTGTTGTACGCATCCTCGAGATCAAGCGCTGCCGCCATAATTTCCTGTCTACTCTGGAACCCCTCATAAACGTCAAAGGCAAAAGTGGCTGCATTTGACCAGGTCTCTTTTCCTGGCCATCCTGACCTCACCAGGCTTCTTGGAAGAAGCTTCCCCTTTTCCAAAAACTCTTGCAGCTTGACAGCGACTTTCTTCTCTAAAACCTTCCCAAACGTATTTTGCAGGGTGATGATCCTAAAGCCGTTTTACTTTATCAAATGCCTTAGTATCATCATTCTATATATATATTATATATATAATATATACTTATATCTATGAAGCACAAATATATGTCTCTCTGTTTCTTTATTGGCCTTTCAATTAGTGTCCGTAATGTATAAATTGCATTGTTTGTGCCTTTTCCCTCCACAAATCCATACTGTTCTTCACTAATGTCCATTTTTTAAGTTTTCTTTCTGGTTCTTCTCATTATGATTCTGAGTAGAAGCTTAGTGATATGGCTTATGAGGTTAATTGTACGAAAATCTTCACAATAAATTGCTCCTGGTCTTTTTGATATAGCTATAAATACAGATTTCAGCATATCACGGGGTAAATATCCATTGCCGTAAATATCATTATAAAGTGGGGGTTATAGCAGCACTAGATTTTATTAGAAAGCAGCAAGTCACATGGTTTGGCCATGCAAGTAGATTACCATTCAACAGCATTCCACAAAAAAAGTAATGATATACAGACTAGATGAAAACAGAGGAAGAGGCCGACCACGTAAACGTTGGACGGTGGGAATAGCAGAGTCCATGAGAATATCGATACATGAAGCCCATAATCGGGCACTCTCACGATGTTTATACTTCACCTCGACACCACAAGGTACAAGATGAACATGATGAGATGAGATGAGATTTTGGTTAATATATCTACTCCAAACTCTCCCAATATTTCCAATTTTTCTCTTGTGATCTCATCTGGTCCAGTTGATTTTCCTTTCTTCATATGTCTCATAACGTCAGCGATTTCTTCTTTTAGAATAGGTGGACCTTCTAAGTTACTTTCTTCCGTTAATTCTTCCCTTTCTAAATCATATAATTCTCTTATATACTCATTCACCTTTTCACTATAGCACCTTCCTCCAATAATACTTTCCTGTTTTTGATTTCAGACTCCCTGTATTTATTCTCACTTTTCTTCCCGTGCGCTCACTGATGTGTCTGTGCATATGTTTCGAATCTTTAATGGCATTTAATTCAATTTTTTTTTTTTGCACTGCTCGTTTAACCAACTTTCTTATTGTCCTGCACAGACTTCAAGTCCTTGGAGATCAAGTCTACCCCGAATCACAGTGCGGCTTCCGTCAGAACCGGTCTACCATTGATATGATATTCTCATTGCGACAGATGCAAGAAAAATGCCGGGAACAAAATCAGCCACTGCTTATTGCCTTCATATCGACCTCACAAAGACATTCGATTTGGTCAGTCGTGAGGGTCTGTTCAAAGCACTAAAGAAGATTGGCTGCCCACCAACTCTTCTGTCCATTGTGGAATCGTTCCACACAGGCATGAAGGGTATAATCAAGTTTGATGGCTCAACTTCAGAAGAGTTTGAAATCAAGAGTGGAGTTAAGCAAGGTTGTGTACTATCCCCCACCCTCTTTGGGATATACTTTTCACTTCTACTGAAATATGCCTTTCGTGATCAGGATGACGGTATATACATTCACTCACGCTCAGATGGTGGCCTCTATAATGCTCAGAGATTGAAGGCCAAGACCAAAATTAGCAGGGTACTAATCAGAGAGTTGCTTTTTGCGGATGATGCTGCGATTACGACCCACTCTGAGGAAGAATTACAACATCTACTATCTGCATTCTCCAATGCTTGTTCTGAATTTGGTTTAACAATTAACAAAAAGAAGACACAGATTATGTCACAAGGTGCACATTGTGTACCATCAATCTTTATTGACGACGCCGAACTGGAGATAGTAGACCATTTTACATATCTAGGATCAGAGGTAAATAGCAAATTATCCCTCGATCAGGAAATCAACATCAGGATTGGCAAGGCAGCAACAACAATGAACATGTTAGCAAAAAGAGTGGGAGAACAGGAAGCTTACTGCCAAAACAAAAGTCCTCGTCTACCAAGCCTGTGTCCTTAGTACTCTTCTTTATGGCAGTAAAACCTGGACAACTTACTCACGCCAAGAGAAACGTTTAAACAGCTTTCATATGCGGTGTCTGCGAAGAATACTTGGTTTTAAGTGGCAAGACAAAATCACAAATACTGAAGTATTGGAAAGATCAGGTTGTGTGACGGTGTATTCCATGCTCAGTATTCGTAGACTTAGATGGATAGGACACGTTAGGAGGATGGATGATGGTAGAATACCAAAGGACATCTTTTTTGGTGAATTACAGACGGGTAGGAGATCTCAGGGTCGGCCTCTACTACGATACAAAGATGTGTGTAAGCGGGACATGATTGATACAGGCATTGATAATGCACATTGGGAGCACGTTGCCGCTGAACGTGTTGCATGGAGGGCAACTATCAGAAATGGAATAAAGACAAAGGAGAAAATTATTGCAGATAAAGCCCACACAGAGCGTGAGAGACGTAAGATGGTGCAAAATGGTGGAAATGACCATGTTTTCACATGCACCTACTCTGGGCAAACATTTGCAGCAAGAATTGGCCTTACCAGCCACACTCGCCACTGCCATGGATCGTAGTTATTAAGCCTTTTTGAAGCACAATGTACCAAACTATCGTCTGTCAAGACGGAAAGGTGCCAATGACATATCTTAACGTATTCTTGTTTGTCATTTTTACTTTGTTTTCTTTTGTCCATCAGCATTAAGATTTCTTCACCCATCAATGTTTTCTTAACTAATTGGCTTCTCTCGGTAATATTTCTTTGCTAGTTTGATGAATGGAGTCCCTTAACATTTTCCACTGTTCATTTATACCCTGTATTTTAGCTATTGCATTGTACCTAATTTTTCACAGTCACTCTGTATTGTTCTTGAATTTCTTTATCTACTTTTAGAACCTCTTTATTAAGTCTCATGTTCCTATCCATATTTTCCCCTCCCTTTAATCTTACTTTTATTTGTCCACATTGTGGTACAAGTTCACTATTACAGTCAGCACCAGGCATTGTCTTTACTTTAATTAAAGCATTTCTCAATCTTTTATTAATTAGTATGTAGTCAATTTGGTTGCGTATTTTTTTATCAGGGCTTTTCCATGTGTACAGTCGTCTTTTATGGTGTTTAAACCATGTGTTTCCAATTATCATATCATTGATATTTGCCCATTCTATTAGATTTTCTCCTCTTTCATTTCTTGTACCTAAACCATAGTTCCCCACTCATTGGCACCTTGGCACCTTGCCGTCTTGACAGACGATAGTTTGTGCTTTAAAAAGGCATAATAACCTTTACCTATGGCGGTAGCGAATGTGACTAATAAAGGGCAATTTGCGCTGTAAATGTCTGTTCAGAGTGGGTGCATGTGAACACGTGGTCATTTCCACCATCGTGCACCATCTTACGTCTCACACGCTCGGTGTGTGACTTATCTGCAATAATTTTCTCCTTTGTCTTTATTCCATTTCTGATGTTTGCCTTCCATGCAACACGTTCAGCGGCAACGTGCTCCCAATGTGCATTATCAATGCCTGTATCAATCATGTCCCGCTTACACACATCTTTGTATCGTAGTAGAGGCCGACCCTGAGATCTCTTACCCATCTGTAATTCACCAAAAAAGATGTCCTTTGGTATTCTACCATCATCCATCATCCTAAGATGTCCTATCCATCTAAGTCTACGAAGACTGAGCATGGAATAAACCGTCAAGCAACCTGATCTTCCCAATACTTCAGTATTTGTGATTTTGTCTTGCCACTTAATACCAAGAATTCTTCGCAGACACCGCATATGAAAGCTGTTTAAATTGTTCTCTTGGTGTGAGTTGTCCAGGTTTCACTGCCATAGAGAAGAGTACTAAGGACACAGGCTTGATAGACAAGGACTTTTGTTTTGGCAGTAAGCTTAGTTCAGCTTAGTTCAGTAAGCTTAGTTCCCCACTACATTCTCCATTTTCCCCTTTCCTACTTTTGCATTAAAATCTCCAAGTATTATTTTTGTTTCTTGTGATCCAATTTGAGCCATCGCCATTTCTGTTTCGTCGTAAAAAGTGTTGTTCCTAACATTCCATGTTCCTATTCACTTTCAAGCTTTCTATTTCATTTATAACAGTGTCCAACTTCCCAAGCCCATTTAACGTTCTAACATTCCATGGACCTATTTTAAATTTATTTATTTTATTTATGATTTTGCCCTCAGTAGCTGGATGACGGTCTGGTGTCACCTGTGGCTCATGACTGTCCTTGCCGGACGAGAATGCCCTACGACAGCCATTAACGTCGTTCACTAACTCGGATATATGTTTTGCCATGAAGTCTTGTGAAGATAATGTCGTGGTTTCCCCTTGCCTTCCACATCACCATGGAGGGATCTGGCCAACGCTTGACGCTCAGAGGAAAGGCGAGACGGACATATAATCAGATTGCTACTGGAACTATTAGTGTTGGAACTCTTCGCTGGCTGCTGAGGATGGGGACGGAGCGCTTATGGGAATGTCCCGAATGCTGTGATGTCGGTTCCTAAATCAATCAATCAATCAATCAATCACCATGGAGGTCTTTTACCTCTACCTTTGACAGCCATTTCCAACTGTAAAGACGTGAGTGCCCTGCTCTGCTCAACTGCAGAGATGTCCACCTATTCCGGCGGATACTCGTCCCCAGAGCCGAGTTAGCCACACCGTGGTTATCCTCACACATCTAAACAAAACAAATTTCTTCCCGACGGTCTGGTTACTTTGTGGTGTGGCTGATGTGGCTAGGATTCTCTGGAACCGACAGAAAAATACGGCAAGGCCGACGGAGGGTCCACATCGGAGAGGCTCATTTAGTTGAAAGTGAGCTGAGGGTCTGAACATTTAGTCAGCCGTCTGATGAGGCGGACACTTGACATTAGTATGGAAACACTTCATTGGCTACCGATGAAGGAGACGAAGCACGTGTAGGAATGTCCCATATGCAGTGAAATTTATACCGGAACTATACCCATACCAACCAATCATGCCTTCTTTACTTATTCGTAATATTATAGACCCAGCCCTGCTGTCTGAAGAGTCTCTCTCTCTCTCTCTCTCTCTCTCTCTCTCTCTCTCTCTCTCTCTCTCTCTCTCTCTCTCTCTCTCTCTCTCTGTATGTGTGTGTGTGTGTTCTGTATGACCTATGCTTTATTAATATAACTTTGTAAAACGCATATAATTATGTAAATGGGTAGATATTCATTTGGTTTGGGCTGAGTTGGATGATAAGACTTAGCTTATGAGACATATATTGTTGACACTTCGTAGATGGACGAATGTCATTAATAGATTGGATTCAGAACATTATGGGCCAAATAGTGAAGCGGAAAGAAGCTAGGCGATTAATCTATTAGAGATTACAACCAAAGCAAGAGGCAAACGGTTTTGGAGATCTGCTGTAGCCCAACTTCATTGTTCAACGGCACTTAATATTTTTTTTTAAATGTTGCATATCCCTTACAGGATGTTGCAGTCAACACCAGCATTTTTCAGCTGCTGTTGATGTACTAACCAAGTTTTATGTTCAGTAGTTTGCCATTGCTTTCTGAACGACCGGCTCACATACCCCCGTAAGTTACTAGCGCGGCGCAATCCGCTGCCTTATCTCGCGCAGCTATTTTCCCCACGTGGGTATACGAGATTGAGAACAACGTCAGGGATTGATTTATTGATTGATTGATTTAGGAACCGACATCACAGCATTCGGGGCATTCCCATAAGCGCTCCGTCCTCATCCTCAGAAGCCAGCGAAGAGTTCCAACCCCAATAGTACCAGCAGCAATCTGATTATATGTGCGTCTCGCCTTTCCTCTAAGCGTCGAGCCTCTTCAGGGAGACACTTAATATACTGTATTCTTAATTCCATGAACTTTTGCTGGAATACTTCAAATTATTATGAAGATGATATTGCACCGAATGTGAACGCATGTCATTGTTGACTAACAACGTACAATTGTAAAAGCGCAGTCTACTGTAATAGTACGTGTCTAATACAGACATTTAAAAACTGAAATGTTTGACTCTATTAGCCATAATATCTTTTCATTGGTGTTGTATTCATACATTGGTAAGTAAGCCTTACGTGTTTGACAGTTTGTCTGGTGTGGGCATGTTGAGATCATGTTTACATCTTTAAATATATTATTATACTGAACACACATTCGAGGAAGGGAACAGAGCTGCTTGCTTGCTTGTGTTCGTTGGCTTGAGCTCCAACGTGAAGTCCTGTATGTCGGATGAAGGCATCCTGGTGTCCAACATCAGTGTGATGTCATACAGGACCTGAGTTTTGCGTGAGTATCCGTTGTCCCATGTCTGGCTTATTGGTGTGCAGACTGGTGGTTCCTCGCCGTACAGGCAGACACTCTCCGACTTCGGAGGAATCGGCGATCCTACAGACTTTAGCCAGGACCCCGAAGGGACCTGTTGCCCAGGACGCTCGACGAGGACGCGTCAATAGGTCTTGGCCAGTATATAACCCGGCCCTGGTGCCTTGGAAACACCTCTGCGTCCCGGGAACAGAGCTTTTGAAGGAACTGAATTGAGTTGAGCTAAGACCCGACATCACTGCACTTAGGACATTTCCATATGCGTCCCCTCTTTCAACAGCCAGCGAAGAGTCACACTACTAATAGTGTATAATACTCCCATCGCTATCTGGTTGAAAGTTCTCCTTGTTTTTCCCTCTCAGTTTTGAGATTCCACCAAAATCCCTGCCAATCCCCCTCAGTCTCATCCTTTCCACATTCGGGTTCTCAACCTGTTCCTCCACCTTCTCCACTTGGTCTCACATGCGCGCGACCAGCTCTTCCTTGCCCAAATGAAATCTACCAAAAAGAGGTGCATTCCTTGTCAGCCTATCAGCATGTTCATTCTCCCGCACTCACGCATGGCCAGGGCAAAGAATCCATACATTTCTTACATCTGCGACATCCGAAGCGAGATGAACCATTCCACACGAAACATTCCTTTCTCCACTTTATGAAGCATACTCCTTGAATCCGTGATGAAGACAGTGCCATTTGCAGTGGTCTCCTCTAACCAACGGAATGCCGCTGCGACTGCTTCCACCTCTATTTTCATGCTGGAGGTCGTCGCCTCAATGTAAGACGGGCCTGCGCGCCCAATTTGTAACCCTAATAAAGTTGATTTGATTTGATTTGATTTGATTTACTCTACTTTTTCAATATGAATTGCAAACAATTAGGTATATTTAGCTCCTGCGAAAATAAAAGACATACTAGACACAGACACAATGTTTAAACATACCTTACAGAGAACTCCATCTTATACAGGTGCTTTTTTTTTTGTTCTATCTCCTTTTTCAAGAAACACCAATTAGCCTTCGCAATGAAACTGCAACCACTCCGGTTGTTTATCACCACTGACCCATCAGTATAGATCACCATGCCAATGTGGGATGTAGGATTTAATATATGAGCATATTTGCTATGTTTGTCTAGGGGATCCCAGATGGGATGAATTTACATTCTCACTCACTTCTATAAGGCAAAGTGATCAGAGGAAGTTACCACAGATACACGGGGAAAAACAATTCACTCCTTTTGACAATGGTATCTATGCGTAGGAATCCCCTCCCACTCGATCACCTTTTGAATTTTATATAGTGTCAGAGAACATTGATACTTTAAACATATAGAACAACCAATGTTGACCAAACATCAACAAGCAATTAACGTAAACATCAACATTGGGACAAACTTGTTCACCGAGAATTAAATCAAGATCCAGAGTAAACCTCCAGTATTGAGGTGTTAAGGATATGCATGGGATGATATGAAATATCATGAACACATACAAATGTGATAACCTCATGTCCTAACCCATCAATACACTAAAAACCGAAACAACACTCCAAATTCAAACACAATTCTAGACTAATTAATCAGTCCTCTTTCCTCCTTCTCTTGCTCTCTTCTGATGATAGTTATGTATCTCCAGTACCTAGCAGATAATGTCCCCATTATCTAGGAACCGAATTAAATGCACTCAGTTGTGTCCCATTCATCTAATATCCACTGTAAATTTGCTCCAGAGGACATCATAATCCCCATTATACAGGGAACGAATCAATGACACTCTTGTGCTAATGGGCTCTGTGTCTTAGTGGAATCTGAGGCCTAGGTCAGTCAAACTTTCAGGAGTTCCTCTTCAGTCTAGGCAGAAAGTATTTCCTTACATCAACGACGACAATGAAAAAGATGTCGACCGTCTAGCATCTCTGCTTATTCTTCAGAATCTCAGCTCTTTTCCACGAGACTTTTACACACACCCAGTCTCAGTTCGCTAAGGCCACCCCACACTTGTTGATAAAGCAATCAGGCCGACCTGGGACCAGCAAAGAGCCATCCTTTGATATCTCCATTCTAGTGTAGGAACAAATAATGCTAAGAGTCACTCATTGGTATCATCTGGGACTATGTCCAGGCTGGTCTGCACAAGCATGGAACAGAAGAAGAACATTTTCAGCACTAAAACTGGGAGTCACAAGACATCGGAAGATTCCTTCTGTTGCATGTGTATAAACAGTGACTCCTCTTGTCTCATTCATAGTGTCTTCCCGATGGTGTTCATATTTAGGACCCGGTGTTGAACGTGCCTGCACATGACTTGTGTCAAAGGGTAAGATTTCTTGCGAAGGAAACGGAGAATCCTAGGCAGTTGGAGGGCCCATTCAGCTGTAGGTTTTGTTCAAACATGGATAAATAGCAGTCGGAAGATCAATACTGAAATATGTTTGATAAAATCGTTTGGTTCAAACAGGGATAAATAGCAGTCGGAAAATCCATACTGAAATACGTTTGAGAAACCAGAATCTTACCTTAGTTTCCTACACATGCTAGTTGACATTGAGTAAGACGGAACCTTGCAAAATGCACCAGTAGGTAATACTCTAGTATCTGTGTACGTGGTACATCCATTTGTATTGGTAGATATTATAATAGGGAAAGCCGTCCTCAAGGATCCTGACATAAGTAGGACATTATCAACATCATTTTATTTATCCACTTCGTATGTGTCTTTCGCTGGCTGAGTCAGCATATAAGTGTGACAATCAATATGCTCCTTTTTTAGGTCCAGACTGTATAAGTCCTTCTTTTATATAACTGTCAAAACAGGATGTTTACCCAGGATCCTGATCGGTGATAACGTCCAAACCACCACCTGCCCCTCTAGAGCTGGGAAAGACAAAAGAACACATTCCAAACCATTAATACAAACTCATGTCGTGGTAATCCTCAACACAACATTAGTGACAGAAAACTAAGGAGAGTGATAACAGAGGGTATTTCCATTTTTCTCATCCCTCGTCGCCTGTTGTAGAGTTTGTCCAACTCCAAATGTGAGTAGGATATCTCTCCACTGCTCATTCTATGCTGAGATCGTTACTGAGACTTTCTGATGAGTTAGAGACATCCTAACCCTGCATACATCTTGATATTATACCTGTCATAACATGACAAGGATCTCTGAGATATAGACGTTTTGTCTAGAATTCCCAATCTCCTTTCCATAGCTGCAAACAGCATTAGGCCAAAGGCCAACGACCATACCAGTCAACATTTTCTTCTTGATGTAAGATGTACACAAGGGCTTCTTAACCACCACCACCACCACCACCACCATCATCATCATCATCATCATCATCATCATCATCATCATCATCATCATCATCATCATCACCACCACCACCACCACCACCACCACCACACCACCACACCACCACCACCCATCACCATCACCATCATCATCATCATCATCATCATCATCATCATCATCATCATCATCATCATCATCATTACATCATCATCATCATCATCATCATCATCATCATCATCATCGTCGTCGTCGTCGTCGTCGTCGTCATCATCATCATCATCATCATCGTCGTCATCATCATCATCATCATCATCGTCATCATCATCATCATCAGCATCATCATCAGCATCAGCATCAGCATCATCATCATCATCATCATCATCATCATCATCATCATCATCCTGTCCCCTCTGGGGTAACATTAAAATGTATACACCAGCAATAAAAGTAAAAATCACGAATTTTCGAAAACAATTTTTTTGCATATCCTTTACAGGACATCGCTGTCAACAGCAGCATCTTTCAGCTGATTGTTGATTTCTTTGGCAAGATTACACTCAGTAGTTTGCCATTGCTTTCTGAACGACCGGTTCCATACTCTCATAAGTCACTGGCGCGAATCGAACCGCTTCCAATCCTCGTGCGCTTACGTCAACCACAAGAGTATTTGGGGTTACGGAGAAAGCTGCTAAATCCTCGACCAGGGAGACCGGCACAATCACGATTAGCATATATAAATCTCATAATAGAGAAAACATGTGGATTCTTCATATAATTATAATAATATAGGGGCTATTCATTGGGATATTCCTTCCCACTCATCAATCAAAAGACCAGAACAGATTATCCTATTACCATCTGCCTATAGAAGCATGGAGGTTAATGAACGCCGCTATATAACTCACCAATTTCTGCTAACATAAGACGTGTCCTGACTGAGGATTAACTTCTGCAGCATGGTAAGCTTTCTAAACGTTGTTTACAAATTTCTTAACATAAATATTTGCCCAAGCACCGACAATAATAATACAATGCGGACGGGTGGCACGTCCCACAAAACATTTGAATATATACATAGTGCGTTTTTCTGTCTTTATTCATGAGATTATACACATCAAGTATGGCATTTCCCTTGCATATTTATGAAAATATTACATGTCCATCACACATGTTGTATGGTTACCAAGATGTAAACAAGAAGGAGTACCGACGATAGCTCAAGTTACAGGTTAGCAGTACTATTTCTCCAACATGAACTTATGTCCATAAGATGCGTTAATAGTACTGTTTTTCCGCATAGATAAAAGTTTCATGAAATGCACTTAGAGCTAATACACCACAGCAGATATAACATTTGCAGATTGATATGCAATGATAGTGAGATAGCTTCACGACGCATATAATAAGTTACACATTTCATATTTTAAACACAATGATACATGTACCTTATCAAAAGACATGGTTACACATTCATTTTGAATTACAAACATACCTAGGCCACAGAGAGTTTGTTTGGGCTAATTACCCTCCAAAGCAGGAGGCGACTTGTCTTTCGAACTTTCCAGATTACAAGTGTCTACTAAAACTTCCAAATTTAAGCGGCAATGTCTTGGCCGGGTACTCAACCAATCATTGGGCTTACATTTAAACCAAGAACATATAAATTATTTTGAATAAAGAAGACACAAACTATAGATTGCACGATTTATTGCTTGGCATATTTCGCTGCATCTCGTCAGGTACATACTGCAGAAATCACACAACATAAAGTAAATTAACTAGATAACTCCTTCAAGCTTAAATATACACATGTTCGCACAGTAATGTCGATTGTCTGAAACGGTAATTTTAAACTTACTAACATGTCGTTCTGCTTGCACAAGGCCGGCTTACGTAGGTTGGCATATTTCGCTGCATCTCGTCAGGTACATACCTGCAAGCTTCTGCAAATGTTAACAAGCGACTACTTCGTGTGGTGAACAACACACGGAAGGCACTGTCTCTCTCAATCACATGACCGCTCTCGAGCACATGCCTCGCGACCGATGAAGCAGGACTGTTCCGGTGTGTCGGCCTACCTAGGCTACCATCATCTGTGTGTTGTATCTTGTCGACCCAGTTCGGAATGTGTTCTAAAACCTTGCTGTGTAACTGCCGCTTGTTCTGCCGATGTAGTGGCCTGGCACCTGCATGTAAATTGGTAACTACAATTCGATTACTGCTGGGGTGGGGATCGGAGTGGTTCTGCTCCTGATAACTGGAGTTGCAGCACAAAATGTTCGCTCGACTGCCGTGATGAGCCGGTCCTCCAGACATTGCATTACGTCATCCCCTCGGAAGGTTAGCTGGATGAATACCTTGAGTTTAGGGACTGTAGTTTCTTCTGGTTTTGGTTTGGGCTGTTGGCAGTGGCGCTTTATAAATCCCGTGGCGTACCCATTCAGGTTTAAGGCATTCTTCAGAGTTTCAAATTTCTCTGTCAGTGTGTCTTGGGTGCATATCTTCCTAGCACGGTCAAACAGGGTCCGTACTAAGCCCCGTTTGTACTGGACAGTGCGGAGCTCTGACAATTTTTAAGTATTGGCCAGTTAATGTTTCTTAAGGTACACCCATCTTTGAATTGTGCCATCCGCTCTACGTCTCATTCGGATATCTAGAAACTGCAACGCTTCGTTGTGTTCGTGTTCCATAGATACAGAGATATTTTTATGTGTCACGTTCATTGTGGCCTGGAACGACGTTGCTTGTAGCTCGTCTGTGGTGATAATTAATATATCGTCCACGTAAAGACGGTAGAAGGCCATGTTATTAATATCTGAAGATCTCTTTTTCCATATAAATTATGACGTCATCGAGACAAAGCCTAGCGCATTTCCTTCCAAGACGTGGTAACCAAGGAGTCCATTTATAGGAAACTGTAAGGACGCCAGATTTTTATACCACAGCCACTTTGATGTGTATTACTCTGGTTCTGTTGTTGCACCTCAAACTCTGTGCGGCCCGCTGCCATTTTCTGCACTCACGACCCAGTGTTACTATTGTGCCAGTCCTTCCTGTTTGCCGGTCTTTCAACCCACTCGTTTTCACGATTGATGGTCTCTAGATTACAAACCTGACTAAATATTTCCGCCTGTGCCATCACATGACCTGTCTCGTCTTAATCTATGACCCTTGACCATATCCATTACTTCATACAGGGCGTCATCTGCAGCAACTCTCAGGTACCATTTGGCCTGTAGCACCCTATGCCTATCCGCCATTGTCTGTAGCGCCAGGATATGCCTCGTGCATATAATTGGTTTGTCCTTTGTGCACCCCACAATGACCCACATGGCTGCATTTTTTATGCACTCCAACCTTTCAAGCTGGCTCTTTGATACTGTCAGGAGCCCCAAACAATACTCGATAACAGAGATTATTAACTACTGAAAAAACCTGTAAAGTATCCGCTTCTATACCCCAGTTGCTGCCATCGCCCTTGCTGCATTAAGTCTCCTACCAGCCTTGACCACAAAGACCTCCAAATTATTTTAAAAGAATACACCTCTCGAAGGTGATACCCAAGTACTTCAATTTACTCTCTCTACTAAGAGGGCATCCATTCAACATAATACATGGGACATCTGCCTTCACAATCCGATTATTCAGGGAGTACCACACAACTGATGCCTTGTCTGGGTGTATAACTGCCCCTACGTCCTTGCACCAATCTGTCACCCTGTTTACTGCAGCCTATAAATCTGCAGCCAAACTTTCCCTATCTCTGCCCTGTCTGTACACCATCACATCATCTGCAAATGTCAAGATTCTACAAACACCTGGTGTCTTAATTAGCTGCGACTTTGCTGGTGTAGACATTAAAGAGCACTGGGAACAAAGCAGATCCCCGTGGCAACCCAGATGTAATCGTATATGGATGAGAAATCCAGGAACCCATGCGCAGTGCAATCTTAACGCTCATAATGGACTGCCGCAACCCATCTTAGAAGGCAAGGGCAGACCTCCATATCCAACAGAGTGTATATCAACCGATAATACTTAAACCCTGTTATACGTATCCTGCAGGTCAAGAGCTACCGCCATTGTCTCTTGTTTATCCTAAAAGTCCTCATAGTTAGACATCAAATGCAAACTAGCCGCATTGGCCCAGGAGTCCTTCCCAGCCAGGTAACTACCGATTACGACTTTCCAAATGTCGCTGGAGCCTGCGGGCTACTATCTTTTCGAGGACTTTGCCAAAGGTGTTTTGCAGGGTTATAATTTGGTATCCATTAAGTCTGGAGTGATCCTTGTCTGGATTTTGGAAGTGGGGCCAGGTAGCTGTGCAACCAGTCATGGAGTATTTCCGCGGTATTGACGGAACAAACTGAGAACTATACAAGTGGGAACACAAAATCAACAAGTGGGCGAACTTCAGTCTCTGGGTGTACCATCAGAGCTAGAAAGAAAGGGCCATTAACTTACACTTTTGAGAGCGAAGATGACGCTTGGTTAATTGTTCATTGCAAGCAACAGTTGTGTTTCTATATACTTGTTTGAGGTAATATAAGTTATGAACAAATTCATTTAGTTGTGTGGTTGTTTAATTTAGTGAACGATCATTGTACACCTTCAGAGGTCAACATAAATATATCCAAAGAAAGCAGCAGTCAACTTGAATTTGTTGACCTCCCCATATATTGTATCTTCAACTGGAGTGGGTGTAGGCCAAACTGAACAACGTTATCGAACACACGGGTCGGATGCAAGCCTTGTCCAAAAGATAACACGATGACGATGTGCATACTGCGTCCAAACACATTAGCACCGGTTCACTTTTGTACTGCGTACATTGTCAAACCACACAAGCTATAGATATTGCTTTTGTTGGTAGATATCGCAAATGTAGCCACGACGACAGCCTATTCAGCCTAATCGATCCGAGTTTTCATGCCCAATGACTGTTAGATCGCGCATTGTATACATGGGTGCTCATAGTTGGTCTCCCCCAGCACAGAAAGCAAAGCGACATATTATATATAATTAATATACCCATGTACCTTAGATTGCAAAACTCCACCAGATGATTGGCATTGGTAGAGACGATTAAATTAAGGGTATTTTTATATTGTGTCAATCCCTCGGTAAGGTGTGGAATATTTTTCTGTCGGGAGCAAAAAGAAATCCTAACCTGCATAGTTTGAGGCGACTGCACTAGCCAGGCGGCCTTTATTCCTCGGGCTCAAAGACCCCTCTGCCATACACCGCAAGGTACTATATTGGCAGTAAATGTCAGTTTTTGGTAATTTTTATATTGCGTCGTAAAGACAATTGCATTGATGCGTTCTTGAACATGTGCTGTAGGTAAATAGCAACAAAAACTTGAATAGATAGTTTGGGGTTGTATAATTCATCGTTCGTGGTACAGAAAACCGAATCTCTCTAACAACGTGGCAGCATTCATAGGCGAAATGAGCAATATGGCTATAATAGGTTGAAGTTATTGGTTGGGTAAATCAAAGTAATGAGTGGCATTATCGCAATATAAAATAAAACCCCTGATCTCCATCAAATAAAGTATGCAAGTGATGACTTACATGACATTCAGTTTCATCACATTTACACCATATACCGAAGTGGTATGTGGGCAACTTATCATAGTGTAGCAATCATTATATCAATGCCACTAGAGTCTGCGCAATAGAATGTCAACAATCCCAAGCCACTACACACGCCTCAAAATAAAGCTAAGGATCATTCAGTCAAAACAGAATTGAATAAGTACTTAATTAATATTAGTGCTAATTTCGAGAGGAAAGAGGAGCCAATGGGGGAGGGCGTAGCTAGGATCGGAAGTTACTTGAGCGTGGTAAGGGAGAAGATATAAAAACGCACCATGGCACAGACCAAACAGTTTTAACTAATTATACATTTAATATTTATATGTTGTGTAAGAAAAGTATTGTTTTGAAGGAAGTCTCCGAGTTTGTATGCAGTCATTTCCACTTGGTTCTATAATCGCTTCGTATATCTCTTGGCCTCATCATAGGTTATGTGCAGTCTTCCATCTTGCTTTGCTAATCTGCCGGCTTCTTCATTTCCAAGTATGTTGCAATGTGAGGGGATCCTTTGTATTACACCTCTTTTGGATTTCTGGCATAGTCCAAGCAATGTTGGCTTAGGTCTGCTAGATAGGCACTATTTCTGCTATCAGTGTTGAAACAATTGACTTTGCATTTGCAAAGAAAGCTATCAATTTCTCTTTATTTTACTCTGTCAACTACATTTCTGCAGCCGTTTCAAGACCTCTATCTCTACTTTGAAGTTACTTCAAAACTTTAAAGTTGACACTGACAGTGTATTCCTTTGTAAGATGAAACAAATACTGACCAATAAAAAGAATTAAATTTAAACGAGAAAAGGAACGAACGAACGAACGAACGAACTTTATTTTCGAAGGGTAACAAATTGGGCACGCAGGCCCGTCTTACATTCGGCCCTTCCAATCACTCATCTCTTCGTTCATCAGTGCATAGTGCATTCACATAGAAAACAAAACATTGTGAAATGAATGTTGTAAGCATAAACAATGCATGTTACCATGTTATGAGACAAATCCCCCACCCACCCACCCACCCATCCCCTATCCATCCGCGTGTCCCCCACATACACATCCACCACCCAACCACTCACATACCCACAGGCACATACATGTGCTTATCCATCCACCCATCCCCCTACCCACACATCCCACACATACCCCTACATACACCATCTCCCCCCACACACACACACATCTCCCACCCACCACACATCCCCCACACACATCGCCCACCCACACACACACAAATCCAGGCACCTCCCAGGATGTGTCTCCACCTTGCCATGGTGGGGGAGCTTGCGTGTCCCATCGACCCCATGTGCTTGCCGATGGATGAAAACTACATATCGGACAGCTTATGGGATAGGGGCCAGACTAAGAGAGACACAACCTGCTGCTCTGCAGGTAGACTGAGGATAGCAGTCAAAAGTTTAAATCAGGCGCACGAAGGCAGAAGTTCTTGGTCCGGACAATACTCTAAGGCTCTCAGCCGAGGGTTTAGTCTAAAGGCCTCTAAGCCACAAACCCTTGGATGTGAGAGCCGAAAAATAGAAGTGGGATACTGAGCACGCTACATGCCCAGTTCTGATACTTGTTCGAAGGCTCTCAGCTGGGGGATATGAGGGATTCCCAGATGAGAGGGCCTGACCGTTTCTCGTTCACTGCCGCACGGAGGTAAGGTGCTGAGCAGGCAGCACATGTAGCCTACCTCGTGAGCGAGTAGTAAAATGCAGAAAGTGTCCAATCTAATGAAATGGCTAAGAAAACTGTCTGTATCTAACTCATAGAATGTTGACAAAAGTGAAAAAACGTCTCAATAACACGAAATGGAACTCACGGCTAGCGAATCCATTGCGTGGTCCGAAGTCAAAAGCACAAGCTTACCAAGTGGATGTCGCCCGCAGTCTGACCGTTCCTGGTGCGTACTTGAGCGACCAGTGGCAAGCGAGATGACCAACACATGGAAGTGAGGAACTAAAGCAGCCATGAGCAGGACGTCGCAACTCCTTTGGTGAGCCCAGTCTCAGAGCAATATGTGCCTGCTCTGCAGTTATGGAAGCCTCCTTGGATAGTCTTGGATAGGCCCATGGTCTGCCCCTGCCTTCCCTTAAGGGCTGACCGTGATGTCGATGATCGTTCTTATCTTGACCAGCTGAGATATGGGCGACATCACAACAATACGTCTAACGTGCCTCGAAACTCGAGGAACGCAAACCTCATTAAAAAAATGCCCGCCGAAGCCGGAAGTGCCGTCCTACGGGTGGCAAAATAAAAAATTGGCACTACGCATTTACGTCCGAGTGAAATGTCTTGTCCGAATGTCTCTCGAGCTAGGAACAGCTCTGACAGCCGCAACGACAAGCACATGTCCGTGTCGAAAACTCGCTGAGTGGATACTGTCTACAGACCTGTCTGGTTTGTGCGGGAACGGCCCGGGGCGAACGAAATCCCAATATATTGAAGTGAGGAATTAAAGCAGCCATGAGCAGGACGTGGCGATTCCCTCGGTGAGCCCAGCACCAGGGCGCTATGTGTCGGCCCTGCAATTATGGAAGCAACCTTGGATGGCGGAAAATGCCATGGACTGTCCCTGCCTTCCTTTAAGGGTTGACCGTTGTCTTCGACCGTTCCAACTTGGCCAGCTTGGTTGTGGATGGTACCGCAAAAGTGGGAGTCTCCCAGGAATGCTACCTGGTCAAAAAAGCACGCTATAGCCGGATGTGTCGGCCTACGGGTTTCGGCCCAAGGGTTCATAACAGACACACCGCAATCACATCTGAAAAAACACTCCGGATGAACGCAAAGAAGAAGAAGAGGAAACCCAGGCACACATGCATGCAACCACCCATCCATACCCACCCACACATTCCCCCCACCTTCACACATCTCCCCACCCACACACACACATCCTCCACCCATCCCATAACCTATCAACACTCACCCACCCACATATCCTCCACAACCCACCCACACACCCCAACCACTCAGACAAACACACATCCCCAACCACATATCCAACACCCACACACACATATTCCCGCCAACTCACATACCCTGCACTTACCCACACACAAAACCCGCACCCACCCACACATCTCCACTTACACACATATCACCCACCAACACAATCACCCCCACTCACACATCCCGCACCCACACACACATCCTCTCCCACCCCCAACCTACACACACTCACCCTCCCACACATCCTCCACCCACAAGGAGTGTTGACATGCTACATAGAACCTGTACTTTTGTATGGGTGTGACGCGTCGACAATGAGCAGACAAGCTGAAAAACATCTGATGGCTGTGGGAATGTGGTTTCTGAGGAAATAGCAAATAATATCATGGACAGACAGAAATAACAAAGAACAAGTCCTTCAAGAAACAAATGAAGATCGTAAACTGATTAGAGACGTTAGATGTAGACAGTTAAACGTGTTTGGGCATGTTATGAGCAGAAATGAATTGGAGAACTTGGTGACAACTGGCAAGATCGAAGGGAAGAGATGAAGGGGAAGACCGAGAAGTAAATACATGGATGGCTTGGCCACGTGGCATGGTCGAGATAGAAACACAGAGCTGATCCACGACTCTGGTGACAGAGTGAGCTAGCAAAACATGACAGCCCACGCTTATCGGCATGGTACATGATGGATGGATAGACCTGACCAAAAACAGAAAATCAAACTGACAATATCTGTTTCAACAAGAACTTTAGGTCATCTATGCAGGACGTCAGAGTGTTTAGACGAGCAGTCGTATCTGCTGGTCATCGTCTGATAATAAGTAAAATTAAACTGAAGCTCAATAAATACATAAGATCCCATAAACACACACACATCAGTACAATGTAGGATACCTCGATCTTTAAATGGTGCCGTCTGCTCTTCGTCTCATTAGAATATCTAGAAACGGCAATGCTTCTTTTTGTTCGTGTTCCATAGATAGAGAGATGTTTTTATGCGTCAAGATAGTTGTATAATCTACAGTGTTTGATCCGTTATTATGATTTATGCTGTCCATACCTACTTGACGTGTCCTTTGGTTGCGGTGGTCTCACTACTGATCAAACATGACAGCTCTCAGATTCATGGCTCAATCATAGATGCTACGACTGTTGATTGCTCTCAAGTACAAGACCCGCCGAGTTAGTTTTCAGATTATGCCTTTCTCTTCTCGCTCATCGACAGTCATTGTCATAAATAATCGTTTCTGGGCATAATTTACACATCATTGGCGTCGGTCCAGCTGTTATGCCGTTCTTCTACGCTATATTTAGACATATAGCGGTCCGGAAATACCATGGTCGGTAGTATGAATGACTATTCATCATTGGCACCTTGCCGTCTCGACAGACGATAGTTTGTGCTTTAAAAAGGCATAATAACTTTTACCTATGACGGTAGCGAATGTGACTGATAAGGCAAATTCGCGCTGTAAATGTCCGTTCACAGTGGGTGCATGTGAACACGTGGTCATTTTCACCATCATGTACCATCTTACGTCTCACACGCTCGGTGTGTGAACTTATCTGCAATAATTTTCTCCTTTGTCTTTATTCCATTTCTGATGTTTGCCCTCCATGCAACACGTTCACCTGCGACTTGCTCTCAATGTGCATTATCAATGCCTGTATCAATCATGTCCCGCTTACACACATCTTTGTATCGTAGTAGAGGCCGACCCTGAGATCTCTTACCCATCTGTAATTCACCAAAAAAGATGTCCTTTGGTATTCTACCATCATTCATTCTCCTAAGACAGTGGTTCCCAAGCTTTTCGAACGGAGGGCCACATTTACTATTTTCGGTAGTTAAGCGGGCCACAACGTTATACAATTATAACAGTCGTGCAATATCATTATTTCCTTTCTTACCTTTCGTCAACGAAATTCTAAAACTTTAACGGCAGTCAGCGTCAGTACTATACTGCGGTCATTTAAAAAAAAAAAAAAAAAAAAAAAAAAAAAAATCAAAAGTTCAGTAAACAATAACTGTTAGATCAGTTTCGAAAATAGCTATTATTGTAATTAATTTACAATTGTAACTGTTCTTCATAACCAGTTACTTAAGTTCAGATGCCAGTTTATCAATATCTGGGCACAAATCTGTCGTGCCCAAAGTCATAAGCGCAGCTAAGGTTACTGTCGGTGAGTCTGGAACGTTGCTTGTTTTTTTTTTTTATAACGATCATTGCGGAAAATGATTGCTCGCATCTGTAAGTCGAACCAAAACGACAAATGTAGTATCTCCGGGCGAATGAACGCAAGTGTTCAAATTGTTCGACAGGCAATAGTCGCCAGAATGAAATAATATGATAAGCTGAAGGTGAAGCAGGCAGCTCCAGAAATTTACATCCCAGTACAGAATTGCATTTCAAATCAATTACTTGACACCTAGGAGAGCGTGGAAGCGAAAGTGTGGGGGGGGGGGGGGGGGGGGGAGGGGGGGGGGAGATGACTACGATTAGATGAAACTATGTTGGTTGATGAGGCCGTGTGGTGTTAGGCACCCCATAGAGAATATGAGCCGGTTTTCTATATTTTTGCGATGTTGAGCGCCAGAGGAGCAAGACTGGATGGCAGTGACCTGGACATCGGAAGCACCTTGATGCTTGGCGCTGTTGAAATGGGTGGAGACAGGCTTAGGGGAGTTGGTGTGGATGTCCAGCAGATGTTGGCGGAATCTGTCAGCTAGCTTGAGGCTATTCTACCCAATGTACTTCATATTGCACCGTTTGCATATGATGGCATAAATTATGTTGCGACTGGTGCAGGAAAATTATTCCTTGATGCCTTTAGGTAATAGCACCACTGGGGTGTGGACCACATATGGGCAGGTCTTGCAACGAGATCTTCGGCAAGCCTTAGTACCTAATTGTGATGGTGGAGGTGGAGATCCCTGTACTCTATTATGGACGAGTACATCTTTGAGGTTGCCGTCACGTCTGTAGGCTACAAGTGGTTTCTCTGAAAATATCGCGCTTGTAGTAGGATCAGCTTGAAGGATAGACAGATGTCGGAAGAGGATATTTTTGACTAGAATATTGTGCGGATGGTAGTAGAGAGAGAGTACCGGTCGAAGGTTTTTAGGTTTAGGTGTAGAGGTGAGAGCCTCTGCGCGGCTAATAGGTAGAGCCCGGCTGAGGGCTGATGATAGGACATAATCAGGATAGCCACGGAGTCTGAAGAAGTCCAACATTTCCTGGTCCCTGTGGCGAAAATCCTCATCATCTTGGCATAGTCGTCGAAGACCAGAAGTTGAGAATAAGGAATTGCGTCTTTATAAGGAATTGCGTCTTTACAGGACAGAGGGTGAGAAGAGGTGTAGAGTAGAAAGGCGTGAGAGTCAGTCGGTTTGTAGTAGACCGTCGTGGTGAGACCACGGGTCCCAATGGAAACCGTAAGGTCTAAGAAGTTGACGGACGTCGGAGAGATATATGAAGTGAGTTTGATAGTAGGATGAAAATTGGAGAAGAAGTCTATGAATGTTTCGAGATCCGCTAATTTCATACAGGTGACGCCAACACCATCATCAATGTACCGCCTGTATAGTTCAGGGACTCTGCCGTTGTAGATGTGCCATTTCTGGTGCTCAAGGTGGCCCATGAAGAGGCATAAATAGCTAGGACCCATTCTGGTACCCATTGCAACCCCACTGATCTGATTGAAGTACTGGCCGTTAAATTTAAATGAGTTGAGAGTAAGGACCAGTTCGGCCAGGCGTAGAATAGGATCTGTGGCAATAGTGGGGTTCGGTGGCCTGTCAAGGAAGAACTTTAAATCCTTGTGTGGGATCGAAGTGTACAGTGAGGCCACATCAAGGGTGAAGATATGATACTTGTTGTCAGAGACTTTACAATTTGATATGTGGAAGAGAGTCCTTTATTTGAACATCTGATCAACCGCATTATCTGGCTCTGAAAAAAAGGAAAATTAATGAACGTAATGAAAAACTTATAGCTCAATTCGAGAGACTGCGTTATCGAAAGATGACATGAACTACCTGGATATTAAAACATTTTTTTTTTAAATCGCTGGTCAAGAAAGACGTTCTGAAAAGACATGATTTACAGACCAAACACCTTTATAAAACATGCATGCGCATATCTATCAGAGTTAACTTGCATGCAATAAAACAGAAAAATAGAAGGCAGACAACTATAGAATTGAATCATCAGAAAACTTAAAACTAGCTCATTGATAACATGCCTGCTGATGATGAATATTTCCATGGAGGGAGGGGGATGTGTGTGTGTGTGTGTGTGTGTGTGTGTGTGTGTGTGTGTGTGAGAGAGAGAGAGAGAGAGAGAGAGAGGTGGGAGAAGAAAGAAATAGTGATTAAGAGAAAGGGGAGAGAAAGATAATAAAATAGAATGAGAAAGGGAGAGAAGTAAAGAGACGATAAATTGTCAGACAGGTTGGCAGGTAGGCATGTGGATAGAGTGAGAGACAGTCAGACAGACAGACCGATAGATAGATATACAGACAGACAAACCAACCGACCACACGACCGACAGACACACCGACCCACCCACCGAACGACTGACCGACCGACAGACCGACAGACAGACAGACAGATAGACAGACAGACAGACAGACAGACAGACAGACAGACAGACTGATTTATTTATTGATTGATTGGTCAATTGATTGGTCAATTGATTAATAGATTGATTGACAGAAAGACAGAGCACTAAGTCTTAACTGGCCCTAACTGGTCTTAACTGTTCTTAACTCTCTAAGCACTTAACTGGCCTCCGTGTTTTCTACAAGGCGCACTCCGAAGTATCATCATTGGTTCGTGATTTAATGTAAGAAATCCTCTTGTCAAAGGCAGTACATAGTCAATGATAGAAATAAAACATAAATATGTACAGCAGGTGTTCTTTTGTTGTGTGTCCATCTAGAATGATGATGCCTTTTCATTTCACCCAGTGGGGTTGAAGGTATAGAGCCGTGAGCACTAAGATGGCTGGTAATGAGTATTTTGGCTTGCAATGTTCTTTGACAATGTGGGCAAAGAATGCTTGACATTTCAGGAGGAGTATCTTCTGCAGTGGTTTTTCTGTCCAGCCTTTTTCTCACAGCTATTGTAGTCCTGTTTGCTTCACAAGTCACTACACCCTTGCGTACGCTACTAATTTCGGTCTTTCGCAGCAGTCTCCCAGGTGTCGGGATGAACTCCAAAAGCTGTTAATGAGATCTTCAGAGTGTCTTTAAAGCGTTTCCTCTGGCCACATTGGGGGCGTTTCTCACAAGGCAGCTCGCCGTAAAAAACATTTTTTAGGGAGCCTGTGATCTGGCATACGAGTTAAGTGACCAGCCCAGAGAAACTGATTTTTCATTAGTAGAGTGTGGATACTGGACATGGACGCTCTTTCTAGAACTTCAGTATCTGCGATCTTGTCTTGTCATTTAATCTTCAATAGCTTCCTAAGGCAGACTGCGTGGAAGTGGTTTAATTTCTTAGCGCGTCGTTGGTAAACAGTCCAGGTTTCACAAGCATATAGCAGTGTTGATAATGCAACTGCTTTGTACTTGTTAAGATCAATGAAAGTGGAGAACATTTCGGAGTTTTATTCAGCAGTTGGATAACAAACTTATGTCCTTTATAAGAAATGACTTAGAAGTTTCTGCTAACAAAGTGCTGATCATGTTAATAATAACCCTTCGGAGGACGGCGTGACAAATGTGGTAGTGCTCCAGCAGAATAGCAAGGCGACCATAAACATGGAGCGCCTCAGAATGAGATGATCTGGCCATGTATTCAAACTGTAATATATAAAGAAATTGATCACACTTTCCAGTAAGAAGATGAGTACACGCAAGCGTTGCAGTCTGAATGAAAGGCTTCTGGGTATTTAATTGGAGGCACACTCTCTCTAGATGAGTAGTGGACCTGCAGTAAGTAATCTGGTATAGCTTTTCGGTCAGTCCTGCCGGCGTAGCTTAGAAGCTCGTCGGTAGGCTTCCAGCGGTTTAACAGGTATCACCGAGTACCGGCAGGGCGCGCTTTAGCGATTCTACTCTTGGCCTGCGTGTGCGTGAATAGTCAGTCTGTTCGATAGATACCTGGTTGATCCTGCCAGTACTCATATGCTTGTCTCAAATATTAAGCCATGAATGTCTAAGTTCACACTGTCTCAAAGTGAAACCGCGAATGGCTCTTTAAATCGGCCGAGGTTCCTTAGATGACACGATCCTACTTCCTTGTCCCTATCTACTACCTAGCGAAACAACAGCCAAGAGAACGGGTTTGGCAGAATCAGCGAGGAAAGAAGACCCTGTTGAGCTTGACTCTAGTCCGACTTTGTGAAGACACATGAAGGGTGTAGCATAGATGGGAGCGCAAGCGCAATTGAAATACCACTACTTTTATCGTTTCTTTCCTTATTCAGTCAAGCTGAGAGAGGGTCACAAGCCTCTCGCTTCTAAGTTAAGCGGCAACCGGCCCTCGTCGTCAGCCTCGATCCGCTCTGAAGACACTGTCAGGGAGATTTGGTCGCAACAAAGGAACAATATCTCCGGCGGGCGTATTTTCGCTGGTCGCGGGATCCGCATAGTCAGGCAGGGAGTCTGACGGTAGTACACGCTTACATTGGTCAGAATACGTACGACTGAGAGGTGTACAAGCTCATACACTTGCTTCAAGGCCTTCTGCTGCGGGATATCGCTGAATGCCTCTAAGCCAGGTCTCACGGTTGTGAGGGTCTGACCACCACTCACCTCCTGCTCTTGTAGGTGAGACTCACCTCTGGCTCTTGGAGGTTTGACGCTGAGCCTTAGCGTCTGCAGCCTACCTTGTTCCAGACGTACTGGTTATCCTTTCCTCTGGAGTAAACAGGGCATGGCCGAGAGAAAGAGAACATGCTGCATGGGCAACACGTGTTCTCTGAATCTATGCCTAGGCATTGTGCGATGGGATTTTGGCCAAATTCCAATCCACATACTTTCGTCTGTCAAGACGGCAAGGTGCCACTCACACAGTAACTTCCCATTGCAACTTAGTCAAAAGAAATTAATGCACGCGCGGAAGATGCTGGGGGATGAACCTAGCTAACTGCAGATTAAAAATGACGCATTGTACTGACAGCAAACAACCTGTCTGAAATGAAATTTAACAAGTTATTTTACAGTATCGATTGGCTTTAAAACAAAGATTTGTGTAATATTACAGTTAACAACACAATCACAGGAAGACTTCACGTGTAAATGTATCGTTTGTTGTGTTATTTTTTAATATACATCGTTAAATTTACATGTTACCAACTATTTGCAATATCTTTGATTTAACGTCATTATTATGTGATTACTTATTGGCTTTCATATGTGCAAAGAAACACATATTTGTATTTTGCCATTTCTTATTATACAGCAAGGATTGAAGAGAGCTATTCCATCACACTGTTTCAAATTACTCCAATTCTTGGCAATGAGTATTTTATTAACTGTTTGGCAACGTAAGCATATTCCCTATTTTATAAGTTTTGGTCATTTTTCTGCAGAATTAATGCACAATTGAAATGTTCTATTTAAATAATGAATGGTCTTCTTTTAGATTATATTCATATGTTGTATAAGAATATGTGTGTCTTTGTGTGTACCTTCCTCGTAAATGAGACATTAAGCAGCTGGTTTTCACTTACCTTATTCTACGGTATTTACACGGAAACGAATGGTGGACAATTAGCAGACAGGGGAGGAATTACCTGGGAGCTGCGTAGATACTGTTTTATAGAAGAATAACGAGAACGTGGACGGACATAAAGAGTAATGAAGATATCTTGAAAGAAGTTAACTCACGAAGAAAATTGACTACTCTCACCAGAAGGAGACAGTTCATTTTCTTTGGGCATGAGAAAGGCAAAGCCGGAGTATGTGTTCACTATCGGAAAGCTGGAGGTGAGGAAAGGCAGGGGGAAACCAAGATAGAAGATGCCGTACACTTGACATCCTGGGATGGCGGAACACCAGTATTAGAAGTGATTGTAAATACCTAATACATGATCACCAGCGCCACACGGCATGGACTATAAAGAGCAGACATAATTTACAACCTACACATTTAAAATGGCAAGTAACTTAACAAAGAAACTATTTGCACGGCATGTGCGGGAAACGCGCGCTTTACTGATTTCTCGACGTGATTACATTTATAGGCGTGATAGGTTTCGATAGGTTTCACACTGCACTTGTCGTATTGTCCTCAAACGGTGTGCAGATTAAGTTTTAGTTTGCCTTCTTACCTGGTGGCGTAGCCTATAGCTTTCAACTCGAAAAGTGCCGAGATTATAACTGTAACGTGGTCTTCGAATGGAGAGAGAACCTCCATGTGGAATCAAGAAGACAATAAGACTGACCCTTGTGAAAGTCTACGAACAGAAGGAGAAGATACGTAGGCTCGTTTCGGGCAAGGAGGTAAGAATACCGCTCCCAGTAGGAAGCTTACTCACCTTACAGTGGCACAGGAAATGAAAAGTAAATCTCGAAGCTGTACAAAAGGCACTCGACAGCAATCTTAGTGATCCGTGCTACACGCTGCTGCGAAAATTAAGAATCCCGGGTGAACTATTATCCATCAAGATTATTTTTTTTTTCCCGCGGTTCCATCCTATTTCAGGATATTGCGGTCAACACCAGCATCTTTCAGCTGTATGTTGATTCCTAGGCTAGATTACGCTCATCAGCACGCCTATGACTTTCTGAGCTACCGGCTCCATACTCTCATAAGTCACTGGCGCGACTCGAACCACTTCTAATTCTCGTGCGCTCACGTCGACCACGAGAGTATTCGGGGTTAACGGAGAAGGCTGCTAACCCCTCGGCCAGGCAGCCGACCATCAAGACTATAGATTCACAAAATATAGAAACACATTCCTTACACTTACTCTATATCTATCTATGTATTTGTCTATTGATAAAAGAAAAGTCTAAGGTTAGGTTTAAGGTTTACATAACAAAATTGTAGAATTTTATTCATCAGAAAAACAACTGAAAAAGAAATTATCTAGAGTCCTAGGGTGTCTTAGAACGTTAGCTGTCCTTGGTGTATTTGCTCTGATAAAAATCATAGATCAAAAATTGGGCCAACGTTTAGTGTGGGTCGAGCTAGGACGCGTCTTGCACTGAACTCAGAGATGTGTCCCCCTCGACGTCGCCTATAGATTCTATTAACCAGTTTCATACTCACACAGGTGATGAATGCTGTTGACTTTGCACAGCGTTCCGCCTTCAGATTTAGATACTTTACTTGAAACCGGTTCCGAATGGCACTTTAATGCAGTGTGCACTCAATGTTTTGTTTTAACGTAGTTTAGTTTGTTGCTGGAAGCGTGGTGTAGCAGTATGCAATCTCTGGTAGCCTTCCAAAGCTGAAACGACACAAAGACACTCTCGTAAGTTTCTGGTGGAGAAATACTTCCCACCCTCCCCAACATGTGTCGGCCTACTAGTTTTATGTAGTCCGCATCAGTAAACGAATACATATCTGAGGACACAATAATCTGTTATCTAGCTTTTCCTTTCCTCTGAGATATGACTAGCCGACATACAGTAATAGGCAAAGGAATAGAAATAGATCCTGCCCCTAATAAAATTTGATACTTCAAACGGCATGAAGTTAGTTAGCTAGTTAGTCGAGGTTCTAACTTCACGGCAACGGGTCGTGCATATTATGGTCCGTTCTTGTGCCAGTGAATATCACACAAAATGCTTCCCACTGTCCAATGTGAAAAGTGAAACAGACAGGAGTCTCGGCAATCCAACAGCCAGCACAGGTACCCTGTGCATGATGCCGCCAAAAGAATGCCAACACAAAAGTCCTCCACGAAAACCAGTCCATCGTCGATGGAATCGGCAGTCACCAGAAAGACCTCATTGACCCGGGTTTTCTCACATGGCTCTGCATTAAGCACGAACTCCGTAGCTCCAGCGCCGACTCCCAGGAGTACTCCTGAACCGAAAAGGCAAATCAGTCAATTCAGCAACAGCCGGTAGCCATTGTTCCGAACATGCACGTCACTGTACAAAAAAAGCGGACATGTAAAAGCATTCCACGTAAATATCACAGTTCACAGAGTCGCGCCACGCACTCACTCAGCTGCAGGGCTACGGAACCATATACTACCAGTATATGGTGTGGAAAATGCGAAATGCAAACCGCAGCCACAAAGATAAATACTATTGAGGCCGTAGCGGATTGATGCCTAACGGCCATGCTGTGGACCGGAAGTCAATGAAGCAGTATCAGTCACAAGTGAGACTTAGTCTGACTGAAGTTAGTTATTGTTAATCACTCCGACAATCAACGTGAATCAGAATCACTCATGCCGCGTTCACCTAACTACTGAACAATTAACGCATACTAAGAAAAACTAATGTTGATCCTTTCGATCAAGACAATCTACTCACTGAAAATTCTAGCAATCAAGAATTTGCTATGAACCAAGAATTCTAAACTAACAAGAATTCTAATCAACCAAGAATTCGATTCAAACTACGAATTCTAAGCAATCAAGAATTCTAATAGATCCAGAATTCTAATCAACAATAAATTACTATCGACCAAGAATTATAATCAACTGAGAATTCTAACCAAACCAAGATTTCTAATTCAACCAGGAATTATACTCAACTAAGAATGTTAATCGAATGGGTAATCAATCCTAACCTAATTTACACTTACAATCCTTCACTATCAATCATGAGTCTAATCAATCGCATAGAATTATTTATTCCCTTGCTCATTGGTTCTACTATTCATTTCCAAAATACTATGTCAATGCTATCAAGCGTGGGTTGAATAATCGTCTTTTTTATATGGTATTCAATTATACCTATGGACAAATGATTTTTGTCCGACTGTACAACAATCCTATACAATATGATTGATTGATTGATTGATTTAGGAATCGACATCACAGCATTCGGGGCATTCCCATAAGTGCTCCGTCCCCATCCTCAGCAGCCAGCGAAGAGTTCCAACACTAATAGTACCAGTAGCAATCTGATTATAAGTCCGTCTCGCCTTTCCTCTGAGCGTTGAGCGTCGGCCAGATCCCTTCGTCACTCCTCGTTGTCTCATTCTTGCCAGACCATGGTAATCCATTTGCTCCTCCGAGGTGTGAACGTGCTCCCACAAGGCCGCAACCACGTCTGCCTTGTCATGTATCAATACTCCACCAAGTTCTGCAGAGCCAGCCACTCTGTCCGCCTGTTCATTTCCCAGCACACCGGCATGCCCCGGAGAAAAGATCCAGGCGATGCTTGTCACCCGTGACCTCCGAAGCGAAGCAAGCCACTCCGCACGAAGTCTGCCCGTCCTGACCCTCGTCAGCATGCTTTCTGAGTCAGTTACAATCACGATGTGTGTGTGTGTCGTATTCTCCATCCAGCGGAGAGCCGCAGTGACTGCCTCCACTTCCATTCTTAAGCTGGATGTTGTGGTATCATATGCCAGGCTCTCCTGCCCCAAATATCGACCATTAGCTTTGGCTATGAACCCCCAGCCACTTCTCTCACCTCTTGACACCGAACCATCCGTGTAGATAATCACATCACTCGAGTGAGCATTGTCCTGAATTAGTTGCTGGATTTCCACTTCCGTGGCCCCTGCTGGCCACTCCCTGCACTCCCGGCTTAATGTGATTATAACTCTGCACAAGTCTGACTGCTCCGCTGGCACTCTGACCCACTCCTCTCCAAGCCTAATGTTCTCCAAGGGGCACTCTGACCCACTCCTCTCCACGCCTAATGTTCACCTGTCTGATCGTATCCTCCGCCTGAGCCATCCATGATCTCCCTCTTATCAGTCGCTGACCCTTAACTGCGTCCAGCGCCTCATGCAGTGGGTGGTCTGTGTCAGTAGCTACTCTGAGGTATGCCTTCGCCTGCATCACCTTGAGCCTACCAGCAACAGTCGGCAGACCAAGGATGTAACGCATACACACTACTGGGTTGTCTCTAGTGCATTCCAGAATGACCCGCATAGCTTCGTTCTGTATGCGCTCTAACTTCACCAGTTCACTCTCTGAGACAGTGAGCAGACCTAATCCATAATCAATTACTGAGAGGGTCAAGTGCTGGTATAGTGTGAAAAGTATTCTCTAGCTCTATGTCCATTGCAGCCATAGTTTTAAGTGCATTGAGTCCCTTTTGAGATCTTGTCACGACCGTCTCCACATGGTCCTTGAAGGATATGCTCCTGTCAAATGTGATCCCCAGATACTTCAGTTTGTTCTCTCTGCTGACATTTCTACCATCTATCTCGAGGCTTGGGACATCAGCTCTTACAATCCTGTTGTCCAGAGAGCACCACAAAACAGCCGCCTTTTCCGGGTGGATGACAGCACTCATTTCTGTGCACCAGTCAATCACTTTATCTACCGTCGCCTGTAACTCCTGGGCTGTTTGCTCCCTATCTCTCCCCTGCCTATATGCAAGAATATCATCTGCAAATGTTAGTATTCTTCCAACCCATGGTGCTTCTAGGTTTGCAATCTTGCTCGTATACACATTAAAGAGCACCGGTGAGACTGCAGATCCTTGTGGCAGTCCCGGGGTTAACATATGTGGCTCTGAGGTCCATGCGCCCAGACTGGAGAGCAACCCGACGAGAGTGCAGGACAGCTGCTATCCAGTTCACCAACCAGGGATTGACCCCCTTCTCCATCAGTGCGGTCATCAACATATCATATCGAACTCTATTGTACGCATCCTCGAGATCAAGCGCTACCGCCATCGTTTCCTGTCTACTCTGGAACCCCTCATAATCATCAAAGGCAAAAGTGGCTGCATTTGACCAGGTATCTTTTCCTGGCCTGTAGCTCCCCCAGGCCTCTTGGAAGAAGCTTCCCGCTTTCCAAAAACTCTTGCAGCTTGACAGCGACTATACACTATGAAACACACAGTTATGTTTGAACAGTGGAATAGAGACACAAGTTTCCACCACCTCATGGATGATCTAAAATATCTCACAACAGTGTATTGAAAACTATCTTAGATACATATGGGGGTTAGGTTTAATTCAGTAGAGGAAAATATAATTAATACAGTCAAATGCAAACATAAAAATATATTAAGGACTCAAGGACCCAAATACGATGCTCTCACTCAACGGTCTGGGCAGTAATATTAGTTATTACTCTAAAAATGTAGCAAGTATTAACATTTCGATTTAATGCCCAAAGTTCTACCCAGCCATCCGCTCTCTTGCGAGCTTTGTGAGAAAATGAACGATTCTTGGCCAGATTTATCTGGCGTGACTTTTTCGCCAGCGCTCTTCTCTGCTTTCTAATTGGTCGATCTCTGACCTGGCATTTTGCCCTATGTCACGCATAGTTTCTCCCTCCCCCTCATATATATGTTAGTTAGTCGAGGTTCCAATTTCACGGTAACGGGTCATCCCCATTATGCTCCGTTCCTGTGCCAGTGAATATCACACAAAATACTCCCCACTGTCCAATGTGAAAAGTGGAATGGGCAGGAGTCTCGGCAATCCAACAGCCCGCATAGGTACACTGTGCATAATGCCGCCGCCAGAATGCCAACGCAAAATTAATCCACGAAAACCACAGTTCATCGTCGATGGACTCGGCAGTCACCAGAAAGACCTCATTGACCCCGGGTTTCTCACATGGCTCGGTCTTTTACCGCAGGGCGACCCGCCGAAGGTGTCGCATAAAGCACGAACTCCGCAGCTTCAGCGCCGACTCCCGGGAGTCTCCTGGAAAATGCACTCGTGAACCGAAAAGGCAATTCAGTCAATTCAGCAACAGCCGGTAGCCATAGTTCCGAACATGCAGGTCACTGTAAAGTCTGTACAGGACAGATGTAAAAGCATTCCCCGCGAATTTCACAGCTGACAGTGTCGCTTAAGCACTCAATCAGTAGCATGGCGACGGAACCATGCACTACCAGTCCAACATGAAGAAAATGCTATTCCAAACCGTAGCTGCAAGCATAAACACGCCACAGGCCCTAACGGTTCAACTTCTAATCGCCATAGTTGACGACCGGAAGCCATATATGACACCAGTGATTAGCGGGGACTTAAACAAATCATAAATGTCTTTTTTACTTCTTCTTTTCCACTCTTCACTGTGTGTATCTCTAATGGGTCCAACGATGCGTCTTAAAACTTTGTTCGTCTCCTTTTGTTGTACGCCAGGTTTCAGAGCCATACATCACAACTGGTCTGATCAATATATATATATATATATATATATATATATATATATATATATATATATATATATATATATATATATATATATATATATATATATATATATATATATATATATATATATCAACGTCTCAAGGGGTTAGAAGGTGGGTTCAGACAGCCAGATGATGCGAGCACAGATGAGGCATAAACGCATAAACATATTAGGCATATTTATTTATACACCTCCTCAGGTAGATATCACAATATTACAATAATATTACATAAACGAATTAATATCACTCCAATACTATAGTATGTCCCGAAAAGAATGCCTTCATTCACGATCAATTATTTTGAAAACTGTCTGTTGCATCGTTATGAAATTTTTCCAGCCGTCTTATATTTACCCCCACCCAAGGAATATGTCTTTTATAGGTCCAAAAGCAAGTTAAATCATCGAAAGCGGCGACATTTTTTTGATGCTTTGCAGAAAAACTAGTGATTTCCCGCTAACAAATTTATGTTTACAGTAATGAAAGCACCGCCAATTCAGATGTACAATAATAATAAGGGAAGAAATACAAGCTATAATCAACTCTGGAAATAAGATAAACTATGCACTACAACATCTGCTAAACTTAAATGCGCTATCTCGTAACACCAAGATCACAATATACGAAACACTGATTAGACCAGTTGTGCTGCATGGCTCTGAAACCTGGAGTGCAATTAAAGGAGACGAAGTCTTGTTAAAAACCTTTGAGAACAAAGTCTTAAGACGCATCTTTGGACCCATTAGGGATACACAAAGTGGAAAGTGGAAAAGAAGAAGCAACAAAGACATTTATGAGTTGTTTAAGTACCCGCTAATCACTGGTATCATGAAGACTAATAGACTGCAATGGCTGGGGCATATATAAAGAATGGAAGATAATATGGAAACAAAACTCGCTTACACTCAAGAAATAAATGACCGTAGATCCCGAGGTAGACCAAGAAGACGGTAGAGAGATAATATACATACAGACCTACAAGCACTTGGAATCAGCGACTCCCAAGAGAAGGTCAACCAGAGAGACGAATGGAGACGGCTTGTATCAGCAGTAAAGAACCTCAATGGCTCGGAAGGCTGAAGAAGAAGATATATATATATATATATATATATATATATATATATATATATATATATATATATATATATATATATATATATATATATATAAATGTGTGTGTGTGTGTGTGTGTGTAAAGCTGTCCGAGAATCAGTAGCGGTTCTCGCCGCGTTGGTAACTTACGGGGTATGTGAGCCGCTCTGTCAAAAAGCAATGGCAAACTACTGAGTGTAATCTTGGCAAGAAATTTACAATCAGATGAAAGATGCTGATGTTGACAGCGATGTCCTGTAAAGGATATGCGAACAATATATATGTTTCACAGACACACATACACACTATATAAATTATACATTGCAGCCTGTCGCCTGTGGACGATGAGGAAGTTTTAAATCATGAAGTCATTTTCTCATATGGCAACAAAGTAAGTGATACTACCTCAAATCTCAATCTCTCTCTCTCTCTCTCTCTCTCTCTTTCTCTCTCTCTCTCTCTCTCTCTCTCTCTCTCTCTCTCTCTCTCTCTCTCTCTCTTCTCTCTCTCTCTCTCTCTCTCTCTCTCTCTCTCTCTCTCTCTCTCTCTCTCTCTAAGCCCTTATTTTATGGCTTTTGCAGGACGGTGCTATTAATCAGAACTCCAGTTTGATTTATTTGACAATGTCTACGTTCTATAGTTTCGAACATTTTATTATCTTTAATGCTCTTTTTTCTTCTTCTTTGTTATTGCTGCCCTTCCTACTCTTCGTTTTCTTCTTCTTCTCCATCTTCTTCTGCACCTGCTCCTCCTCCTTCTTCTCCGCTACTTTAATAATAATAATAAAAAGAATTGGAACAAGATATATATATATATATATAGTTTGATGGCTCAACTTCAGAAGAGTTTGAAATCAAGCGTGGAGTTAAGCAAGGTTGTGTACTAGCCCCCACCCTCTTTGGGATATACTTTTCACTTCTACTGAAATATGCCTTTCGTGATCAGGATGACGGTATATACATTCACTCACGCTCAGATGGTGGCCTCTATAATGCTCAGAGATTAAAGGCCAAGACCAAAATTAGCAGGGTACTAATCAGAGAGTTGCTTTTTGCGGATGATGCTGCAATTACGACCCACTCTGAGGAAGAATTACAACATCTACTATCTGCATTCTCCAATGCTTGTTCTGAATTTGGTTTAACAATTAACAAAAAGAAGACACAGATTATGTCACAAGGTGCACATGGTGTTTCCATCAATCTTTATTGACGACGCCGAACTGGAGATAGTAGACCATTTTACATATCTAGGATCAGAGGTAAATAGCAAATTATCCCTCGATCAGGAAATCAACATCAGGATTGGCAAGGCAGCAACAACAATGAACATGTTAGCAAACAGAGTCTGGGAGAACAGGAAGCTTACTGCCAAAACAAAAGTCCTCGTCTACCAAGCCTGTGTCCTTAGTACTCTTCTTTATGGCAGTGAAACATGGACAACTTACTCACGCCAAGAGAAACGTTTAAACAGCTTTCATATGCGGTGTCTGCGAAGAATACTTGGTATTAAGTGGCAAGACAAAATCACAAATACTGAAGTATTGGAAAGATCAGGTTGTGTGACGGTGTATTCCATGCTCAGTCTTCGTAGACTTAGATGGATAGGACACGTTAGGAGGATGGATGATGGTAGAATACCAAAGGACATCTTTTTTGGTGAATTACAGACGGGTAGGAGATCTCAGGGTTGGCCTCTACTACGATACAAAGATGTGTGTAAGCGGGACATGATTGATACAGGCATTGATAATGCACAATGGGAGCACGTCGCCGCTGAACGTGTTGCATGGAGGGCAACTATCAGAAATGGAATAAAGACAAAAGAGAAAATGATTGCAGATAAAGCACTCACACAGCGTGAGAGACGTAAGATGGTGCAAAATGGTGGAAATGACCATGTTTTCACATGCACCTACTGTGGGCAAGCATTTGCAGCAAGAATTGGCCTTACGAGCCACACTCGCCACCGCCATGGATCGTAGTTATTGCCATATGACAGTTATTAAGCCTTTTTGAAGCACAATGTACCAAACTATCGTCTGTCAAGACGGAAAGGTGCCAATGCCAATGCAATATATATATATATATATATATATATATATATATATATATATATATATATATATATATATATATATATATATATATATATATATATATATATATATATATGTCATATACGAGGGGGAGGTTATATATATATAAAATAGAATGTCTGTGAGACCGTATGTTATTGATGTGTTCGCGAACAGTCCGTCCGATTGAGATGAAATTTTCTACATGTTATCTTCTCATTCCCGTGCAGCCAACTATCATAGTTTGTTAGTGTACAAACAGTTATTTCTTCTTCTTCTTCTTCTTCAGCGTTCCGAGCCATTGAGGTTCTTTGCTGCAAATACAATCTGTCTCCATTCGTCTCTCTGGTGGACCTTCTCTTGCCAGTCCAGTCCGATATCGAGGCTCATGTATTTGTTTCGTAACAAAGAAAGGTGTTTACAAAGGTGGGGATGTTAACCCCACTCTTCAACTCCCAACCTGGAGGACCAGGGTGTTTCTCTTTGTCTGTTCTCTACCCTTTGACCTGTCCGGCTTGGGAGGCCCTGCTGGTAGCTACGCTACCGCCGGCATAGCTCTCAGGGTCATTGAGAAACTCAAGCTCCCCCACCACGACAAGGTGGAAACACCATCTAACAAACAGTTATTTACCAAATAAAATTTAATATTTTAATTTACATTATAATTTATATATAGCGAGGGGACTTAACTTAAGTAAAGTTATATCAAGGGACATAACATTCAATATCATTGCTATATAATTACAATTAAAATCATTGTTGCATATTTCTCAAGTATGTGGACCTTTTCTCTTACAGTTATCTACATGCATATGCGTTATAATATATAATGATAAAATCTTTAAGGCTTTTTCAAAGTTTTCATAAAAATAATGCATCTATTTAAATAGTGAAAATTTCCTAACTCATCTTTTTATGTTAAAGAAGTTATCTATAGTTATGTAGGTGATTAAAAACAGTTTTCATTAAAAATAATGGATCTATTTTAGATACGTTAGAATTTTATTTCTGTACTAATTTGGGAGATAAACTTTTGAATTATCGCAGGATTTGTTTTTTCCGCTCGCTTGGCTGGGAGAAGGACAGTACACTATTCGCACTTGCATAATATGTGTATACTGCTTTATTTTGTTTTTGTTTTAAACAACTTTCAAACACAATTCGCACTTGCATGAAATGTGTATACTGCTTTATTTTGCTTTTGTTTTAAAAAAAGGTTGGCCGCGTGTGCGGTGCAACATCGGGTGTTTCATTCAATGTTGTGGGTGTGAAAGAGAACACATGGTGTGTAGAAGGACATTTTTTTTCTCATACTTTATGCATACTACTAGCCATACTATGTAAATATTTCATTTGATGTTTGAACGCCCTGTTAAACAGACCTACACAAATACCATACACGCAGCACGCCTGTTAAAATACTAAAAGGACATTGTTTTTGTATACAATTAACGTTTTTAGTGCAACAATAGTTGGCCGCGTGTGCGGTGTGAAAGAGAACACATGGTGTGTGGAAGGACATTCTTAAGTAAGGTTTTTTTTTTTTGTTATATGAATTTAATGAGACGCTCCCCGCCAGGGACTGGGCGAAGCCGGGCCGGGTCAGATAGACAGACAGATAGACAGACAGACAGACAGACAGACAGACAGACAGACAGACAGTCGGGAACGGGAGCTTATATGACTACTTATATGAATTAAATGAGATGCTCCCCACCAGGGGCTTGGCGAAGCCGGGTCAGACAGACAGACAGACAGACAGACAGACAGACAGACAGACAGACAGACAGACAGACAGACAGACAGACTGACAGTCGGGAACGGGAGCTTATATGATTAATATCAAATTAAATTCATATTATTATATTAAATTTAATTCATATTCGGCCGCCCTTCCCGTTCCCAAAAAAGACGACCCGCCCTGGCTTCGCCCAGCCCCTGGCGGGGAGAGCCTCATTTAATTATTATTCGGCTCCTGCCTCCGTTCCCGTTCCAAAATAAAGACGACCTGGCCCGGCTACGCCCAGCTCTTGGCGGGGAGCGTCTCCTTTAATTCATATTAGGCCCCTGCTCCCGTTCCCGTTCCCAAAAACTACTACCCGGCCCGACTTCGCCCAGACCCTGATGGGGGGGGGGGGGGGCATCTCATTTAATTCATATAAGTAGTCATATAAGTTCCCGTTCCCGACTGTCTGTCTGTCTGTCTGTCTGTCTGTCTGTCTGTCTGTCTGTCTGACCCTGCCCGGCTTCGCCCAGCTCCTGGTGGGGAGCATTTCATTTAATTCATATAAGTAGTCATATAAGCTCCCGTTCCCGTTCCCGACTATCTACTGTCTGTCTGTCTATTATTAGAAAGAGCACTTGAAAGATCTTTACATCTTCCCCCAACAATTAACTTGGGTAAATGGAGCGTCTTATTTAATTCATATTCGGCTCCTGCTCCCGTTCCCGTTCCCAAAAAAGACGACCCGGCCCGGCTTCGCCCAGTCCCTGGTGGGGAGCATATCATTTAATTCATATTCGGCGGAGGGAGGAGGAGGAGGGAGCAGGAGGGAGGAGGAGGCGACAGGAGGAGGAGGGAGGAGTAGGAGGGAGGAGGAGGGATTAGGAGGAGGAGGGAGGAATGAGGGGAGAGGGAGGAGGAGGAGGTAGGAGGAGGGAGGAGGAGGAAGGAGGAGGAAGAGGGAGGAGGAGGAAGGAGGAGGAGGGAGGAGGAGGAGGGAGGAGGAGGAGGAAGAGCGAGGAGGAGGGAGGAGGTAGGAGGAGGAGAAGGAACAGGGAGAAGGAGGGAGATGGAGGAGGAGGAAGAGGGAGGAGGAGGAGGGAGAAGGAGGGAGGAGAAGGAGGAAGAAGAAGGGAGGAGGAGGGAGGAGGAGGAAGGAGGAGGAGAAGGGAGGAGGAGAGGAGGAGGAGGGAGGAGGCTAAGGGAGGAGGAAGGAGGAGGAGGGAAGAGGAGGGAGAAGGAGGAGGGAGAAGGAGGAGGGAGGAGGAGGGAGAATGAGGAGGGGGATGAAGGAAATGGAGGAGGAAGAGGAGGAGGAAGGAGGATGAGGAGATAGGGGAGGGAGAGGGAAGAGGAAAAGGAGGAGGAAGAGGAGGAGAAGGAGGGAGGAGGATGAGGGAGAAGGAGGAGGGAGGAGGAGAGAGGAGGTAGCGGGAGAAGGAGGAGGGAGAGGGAGGAGGGAGGATGAGGAGGGGGAGGAGGGAGAGGGAAGAGGAAGAGGAGGAGGAGGAGGGAGGAGGAGGAGGAGGAGGGAGGAGGAGGAGAGAGGAGGAGGGATGAGGAGAAGGGAGGAGGAGGGAGTTCGCCATTCCGAAATCATACTCGTCTAGGTACTGTGATTTCGGTCCTTCCATTGATTGTTCTTACCTTCTACATGACTGTAGATAACTTCTATAACAGAGCGAGTCTGAATGCAACTGTAGCTGAACGTAACTGTAGGAAATCAAGTCAACTCCTTGATGATAAATAAGTGTGTCTGTTTAATTATGAAGGTTCTCTGGTAGAAAAATTGTAGACTGAAAATATCAAAGCTTGTTGACATTTAGCCGGCCGATCGTCACTAACTCCCTACGTCAGCACATGAGTGTAACTCAAATCTCTAACTACCGTGCTCCTTCGTGCTCATTCCCTTTCCCTTTGCGCAGCATCTTGCGTACCAAACTAACTAAAGCCCATATAACAGGTCATACTGTTATATTACCTTCCCATCCCAACAAGACTTTTCCCTGAAAAGTCTTAACTCTCAAACCCCAAGTCTATGACCCACATCACTTAACCCAAAAATCCCACACAATTTAAATTACCTCTTCTTCATTTCTGTACTAATTTTTAAGCAATCCGCTTAGATAACTAGCATCAACCCATCTGCAACATTCATATACCTCTAACTCCAACCTTATGCTTCGAAACTACCCGTTAATTCTATATTCTTACCCCAATTAAGCTTATATCAAGCTCTATTTCCCATTTACTTCTTCTTCAATTCTCAAGCAACTCGCTTATGTCATATACGAGCTTAACACGGCTCAACTCCCAACTACGAAAACCATATACCTCTAACCTGTAACATCCATTGCTCCCCGGTCCTTCTATTCTACTACTCTACTACTTATGTCTTATAGCCAACTGCTATGCCTCTCAACCAAATCTTACACTTCCTCCGTTATTTACTGTGACTTTATACTTCTTCTTCTCTTCCACATGTCACAAGCGATCTACTTAAACCTAAATTTTACTTTTCATCACATACATACATATCAATATCTGATCTCAACCATAAAAATTCAAAACGCGTTTCATGTAACGAAATTCAAAACGCCATACTCTTCTGAAAATATCACCAACAGGTCTACACCAAAAATCATTTGCTCAACATTACTAATTCTCTACATTCAAGCAACTTGAAGTCATACGATAGGAAGACAAAGAATCGGTGGCCACCGGAAAGCAAAGAACAAGAACTCTTCCTCACAAAAACATACTAACATACTCACATTTACCCCACCATGTCGCCCTGAGACTTTACGCAGTAAAGTCTAAAAAAAACCAATTACATATCTCCCACAATTCAATTATACCACTTATTATGGCAATTTCGTATCATATCTCACCTAATTATTTTATCACTGACAAATACAGTTTGCGCCGATATCCACAGCATCAAACACCAAAAATATTATCCAGCCCTAAATGTCTATTTATTACAGACATTACTGATACTATGTCTCTGAACATAACTACCAAACATATCTCGAGGACACACTCAAAACCTCCTCCAACATTATAAACTTAATCTCCGACCCTTACATACTTCAGGTTCTGAAAGCCTCAGCAACTACTAATAATGTCCATTTATTATGGGCAATACTTCCCAAAACCTCCACTTGTCACTTCATGCCGTTATCAACAGCAACCAAAATACTGCCACTGAACTCATGTCTGTGACCTTCTAATCTATCTACCCTATCTTATTTCTGTCTATCTATTATAGACATTCCCATACTTTTACTTTTAAATCAGGTCCATATGCTGTTACCAAAAAAATTAATATCGCTGTTCACTTACTGTAAACTTAACTTCTACTCTTTGTCATTCATCTCGTCCCATGCTGCAATCACAGTACGAACAATAACATTCGTGATTCATATATTATTAATCCTGCCCCCATGGCTCTCAGTCCATGTTTATACCAATCGTTGCTGATAACCACAGCCATTACCCTTCATAATTCACTATTCATCATCTAATCCCCCAACTATTGTACTGATATCCACAGTATATGATTACTCTTCGAACTAAAACATGGCATTCAATTCATGTTTTTCTCCTTACCATACTTTCTGAACGTAACTATGTATCCAGAACTCCCAAGGACCCATTAATAAGTCTCTCTCTTTAATATGGACCTGTTTAATTTTCTAACTCCCCACAACTGAACGTCAAAGGAAAACTAATTTAAACATAGCCAGGGCAACTCAATAAGTAACATCATTATAACTTTTGCAAATAAAAATTAATAAACAAAGTAATATGCTAATATTTAACCAAAGTAAGCTAAATAAACCCACAATTCATGAATAACTGGAGTCAAGACAAATCAAAATAGAACAATATCACCCCTCCCTGGTTTTCAACCGTTTATCCCCAACATTTTTCAAAATAAAACAAGCATCAATTTAAATTAAAAGAAAATTATCTAGTGTTATCTAACACTACTGGCGAGGCGAGTCTCCTGCAGGCCAGCAATATCAATGTTAAGACGATTGAGTTCGGCATCAATCACAGCCGTTTTTCTCACATCGTCAATATTGGTCAAGTCAGTGGAAAATCCTGGACACATGGTTCTCACGTTCCAGGTTGCAAGCCGTAGCTTGAGGTTTCTATTTTTATTTGTACCTGGTGCATTGGTTTTACAGCCTGCGATTCAGATTTTGTCCTAGCCCCAAGCACCCATTGAAGCAGGCAGGCTGTGGCGGATCAGCACCCAATTGGCTGGGGGCTGCCCAGCTTGAGGCGGGCGGTAGCTGATCAGTGACACCTATAGGTGTCTCCCACCGTCAGAGGCAACGCGTGGCGCCCCATGTCTACGCCAACTGACAAGGACTTATAACCCGTAACAGTTGCCTCTCGCTTTGATTCTGAGACCAGTTAAGACCAAGGATGGAGTTATTGCCTCTCCATAGCACAAAGCCTGGGCTAAAATATAGAGATCATGTGTTGCCCATGCAGCATGATCCCTCTCTCGGCCTGCCTAGTTCACTCCAGAGGAAAGGTAACACCCCTACATCTGGAACAAGACAAGCTGCAGAAGCTGCCGGATCAGCAAAGCAATGCTCTAACTGTCCGCCTGTCGGAGCTTCGATCCTAGACCAGTCGCCAACCAAGGCTTAGGGCCTGGTCTGCCCTGCCATGACAATTTTGTCTTTAGCTTGCATTTCCTCGCACCAGGGTAAGGCTTGTACCCTCCCAATTGCGCTCTTCCGCCCGAAGCCGTTGGCACAATGTGGGGTGTCGGGTTTGGTAAGTTCCGCCCAACGTTCGGCACTAACAGAAACCAGGTAGTGCCGTCTACTGTTATACGGTAGCTCAGTCATATCTGACTAAGACCTGACTTCCAATCTCTACAAGCATCAAGTAATTATTTCATCCCTCTCACCAAGAACTCGCATTCTTTAAGCATCGGCTTCCACAGTCTTTTACTCTTAATACTCTCTCGCGCTCAGCTGGCTATTTTACACAGGATACTCAATTCCTCCTCAATCTACATGTCCTTACCGGACACGCTTAGTTCATCTGCCAATGCTACTATACCTGCTTCTCAAACCAACAAGCGAAACTATCTGAGACATCACGTCATAGCATTTTCATACTCCAGTTACTCTTTCAAGAGCTCCGAGTCAAGCCCTCTCAAACAACGCGTCAAGTTTAGTACGATAATTCATCATTAGTTTATCTCTCTCCGTGTAAATTCTGTGCTGAGTCTATCCAATTATACATTACTCATCATTATCAACCCACTCCATCCGGCCATTCCAGACAAGGGACATTCCATTTTCCAATTTGTCGATTCTCCCCATTTTGCACTACTACTAAACACAAGATAGATAGTCTTTATAACGTATCCACGTAGAATATTCCATCATTCACTTGCTTTATCTTAAAAATTATCTCTATCCTCAACAACACTATTGCCTGTCCTGCACCATATATTGTGATCCTACGCTATAAAAATTCATCTGCCTATTTTAGACAGATCTCGTAAGCCAAAACATTGCCATATGCCATTCCTCACCCTCGGAATTCTAACAGCCATAGAGTGCATCTAAGCCAAATAATTCATTGTCTCCTACTATTAGTGTGTGTCTCTCTTCAACTATCTCATCCTCCGTATCCATAACTGTTAGACTGTCCCTAAAGTACTCAGGTCTTAAGGTCATATAGTCCCTAAGCTTTCTCTCGTCGTCTTCTGTATAGGTCGGTTTAAATGCTTTCCTTCGTTTATTCCTATTTGTTGTTCGTGTCGTTACTGCGTCTGTCTGCCCACTGTTTTCTGTATGAGTCACATATCGTTTATATTTCCCCATCTCGTCTTCAGAAGATTTACTGATGATAGTTCTCTCATCAGGCTTATTATAGTTGATTGCAGACACGTCAATCATATTCCTATAGTCGTCATTAGAACGTCTGACTTTCCTCTTGTCTATACCCCTATCCTTCATGCTCCGATTCGGGACAACTTTAATGTCTTTACTTGAGGAAACCGACATATCAGTCGTACCTCTATTAACTATCAGACTATTTGTATTCCTTTCCTTAATACTTTTCCTCACCTGTCTTTTGACGTCCTTGGTTTTCGTCTGTCTATCTTCCTTAATTTCAAGTGGGTCTCCTTTTTCTAAATTCATATGAGGAGTTTTTATAATTTCCACTAACTCAGTTTGACTTGCTTTTGTTAACTTGTTGGCTGGTTGCATCTGGATTTTCTTTCTCTATTGTATCAACTTGTGTTTGTGTGTTCCGTTCTACCACTTCAATCACCTGCGTCTGAGTCTCCTGGTCTATTTTCTTTACTAATACCGTCATGTTCTTTTCCGGTCTAACAGTCAGATTCGCAACTACTTTAGGAAGTAGTTGAATTTCTTTTTATGTATTCTACCCTGTCCTTTGAGCTTGACTTCAAATACTGTCTCCGTCTCTGCTCAAGCCAGTCGTCCCGTCTTTTTCTAGCAGTCACACTATAAGAAGGCCAATTCCATTGTTTCCTGGAAAGGTCTCTCTCGGGCCCATTCCTATCTCTTTGTTCATTATAACTGCTCCTAGACTTAGTCCTATCTGGTTCAACATAACTGTCTCTATATACCACGTTATGTTGTCTTCTGTTTTCATTAAATACTGTCTGTCTCCTATTATTCTTTCCTATTTTATTATAGTCTACGCAAGTCTCTTGCCCAGTCGTTCTTCTCCTTAATCCTTCCACAAATTGTTCAAACCTCACCAACCGCTACCTTCAATTCTTCTAACCATATGGAAACCCTTTTTAATTCTTGGCTTAAACCTTCCATGTTCTATACTACGTGTCTCAATGAAATAATAATTGATACAACTAATATAATCCAGAATTAATACTATCTAATCTAACTAATCTAATTAAATCTACATATATTTACTTCACTTCATTATATTTGTGTCAACGAAGTCTCATCCTGTGCCATGCTGAAATATTTTTGATATATAACTCAATAGAAATTATTTCAAGATTACAATATGGTTAATTAATTAATAATAATAATTAATATTGTTAATATACTTCATGTAAGGATACCCTTGAGGACGTAAGTTTCCCAACGCGCAGTATCGTGTTCTTCAAAAAAAAAATCCATCCAATTGACGCGAATTTGGATCCTGAGTAGTCTCTGGCCTCACTAGTGTAACGATCACTTTCACCCCTGGTCGGGCACGTCTGAACTTTGGCTTCACCCCCTGGTCGGGCACGTCCAAACATTGGCTTCACCCCTGGTCGGGCACGTCTAAACTTTGGCTCTTTAATATCAGTTCGTTCTGGAACGTCTCTAGCTCGACTCCAGTCAGAAGTAAAGCGATTAAAATGGTCTCTCCTTAGCAAGGCCGGCAACCATTATGCCCACCCGCCTCAGAGAAACCCAATGCATCTAAATCGCACTCAGTAGTGAACATCTTCATGAGCTTGAGTTTCTTTTCAAACTTGAGCAAGGTTGATACAATTTCCGAGTCAGCAAAACGATTCTATGGCCGTATTGAAACATTCCCACAGCGGCATTTAGGAGTCTGGAGCTGACTTGACAACAAAGTTCCTTGTGAGTAAAAATGTGGAACAGCAGCTCTTGGCTATGATAACGCCGAAGAAGCCATCAGTTTTTGCGTATGAGAATGTGAATCAGCAACTCTTGAAAACGGCCACGGCTATGATGATGTGGAAAAAGCCATCATTAACTCGCGTCTGACAATGTGAATCAGCAACTCTTGAAAACGGCCACGGCTATGATGATGTGGAAAAAGCCATCATTACTTCGCGTCTGACAATGTGAATCAGCAACTCTTGAAAACGGCCACGGCTATGATGATGTGGAAAAAGCCAGTACTTCGCGTCGCGATTCTCAGCCCAAGTTCAGGATCCTGGTTATTAAGGCTCCATTTCAGACTATATAACAGAGCGAGTCTGAATGCAACTGTAGCTGAACGTAACTGTAGGAAATCAAGTCAACTCCTTGATGATAAATAAGTGTATCTGTTTAATTATGAAGGTTCTCTGGTAGAAAAATTGTAGACTGCAAATATCAAAGCTTGTTGACATTTAGCCGGCCGATCGTCACTAACTCCCTACGTCAGCACATGAGTGTAACCCAAATCTCTAACTACCGTGCTCCTTCGTGCTCATTCCCTTTCCCTTTGCGCAGCATCTTGCGTACTAAACTAACTAAAGCCCATATAACAGGTCATACTGTTATACTTCCTTACACATAAAAAGATGAATTGTTATTGATATTGCCGTGTGACGATTCTGTGTAGCCACGTCATTTTCTTCGCTTTTCCTAGCGTTGTGGTTCTAGGATTCTTTGATCTCTACTATTTACGTACGTATGTAGGGAAGGGGAGGAGGGAGGAGGAGGAAGAAGAAATAAAAATATGACAGTTGGCAGCGCGGGAATGAGAGGAAGACGTGTAGAAAATTTCATCTCAATCGGATGGATCGTTCGCGAACGCATAAAGGACATACATACAGACATACATACAGACGGAGATTGCCTTTTATATATAAGAAGATATATGTATATATATATATATATATATATATATATATATATATATATATATATATATATATATATATATATATATATATCTTCTTATATATAAAAGGCAATCTCCGTCTGTATGTATCTCAGTCTGTAATGTATGTATGTCCTCCTCCTCCTACCCTCTTCCTCTTCCCCTCCCCTCCTCCCTCTTCCTCCTCCTCCTCCGTCCTCCTCCCTCTTCCTCCTCCTTCCTCCTCCTCCTTCCTCCTCCTCCCTCTTCCTCCTCCTCCTACCTCCTCACCCTCCTCCCTCCTCCTAATCACTCCTATTCCTTCCTCCTCCCTTCTCCTCCTCTCTCCTCCTACTCCCTCCTCCTCTTCCCTCCTCCTCTTCCTTCCTCCTCTTCCTCCCTCCTCCCCCTCATTCCTCCTCCTCCCTCTTCTCCCTCTTCCTCCCTCCTCCTCCTCCCTCCTCCCCTCCTCCTCCCTCCTCCTCCCTCTCCTCCTCCTCCTCCTCCTCCCTCCTCCTCCCTCCTCCTCCTCTCTCCTCCTCCCTCCTCCCTCTAACTCCTCCCTCCTCCTCCTCCTTCCACGTGACTCCTCCTACTCCCTCTTCCTCCTCCTCCCTCCTCCTCATCCTCCCTCCTCCTCCTCCCCCTCCTTCTCGTCCCTCCTCCTTCTCCATCCTCCTTCTCCCTCTTCCTCCTCCTCCCTCCGCCTCCTCCTCCTACTCCTCCCTCCTCCTCCTCCCTCTCCCTCCTCCTCCCTCTCCCTCCTACTCTTTCTTCTCCTCCTCCTCCTCCCTCCTCCTCCTCCCTCTCCCTCCTCCTCCCTCTCCCTCCTCCTCCCTCTCCCTCCTCCTCCCCCTCCTCCTGCGTTCTCCTCCTCCCTCCTCCTCGTCCCTCCTCCTACTTCTTCCTCCTCCCTCTTCCTCCTCCCTCCTCCTCCAACTCCTCCCTCTTCCTCCTCCTCCCTCCTCCTCCTCCCCTAGTCCTCCTCCCTCCTCCTTTCCCTCCTCCTTCCTTCTCCTCCTCCTCCCTCATCCTCCCTTCTCCTGCCTCTTTCTCCCTCTTCTTCCTCCTCCCTCCTCCTCCCTCCTCCTCCTCCCTCCTCTTCCCTCCTCTTCCTCTCTCTGCCTATTTCTTCCTCCCTCTTCCTCCACCCTCCTTCTACTCCTCCTTTTTCTTCTTCTTCTGCTGCTGCTGCTGCCGCCGTTCCATTTACCCAAGTTAATTGTTGGGGGAAGATGTAAAGATCTTTCAAGTGCTCTTTCTAATGCTTTTTGTAAGTTGGTCTTCGTTTATCTAAGGTTGTTCTAACTGCAACCAATACATGATAAGACAGACAGGCAGACAGACAGACAGAGAGGGAGGGAGGGAGGGACAGACAGACGGACAGACAGACAGACAGACAGACAGACAGACAGAGAGTCGGGAACGGGAGCTTATGTGACTACTTATTTGAATTAAATGAGATGCTCCCCACCAAGGACTGGGCGTAGTCGGGTCGGGTCAGACAGACAGACAGATAGACAGACAGACAGATAGATAGTCGGGAACGGGAGCTTATGTGACTACTAATGTGAATTAAATGAGATGCTCCACACCGGGGACTGGGCAAAGCCGGGCCGGGACAGACAGACAGACAGACAGACAGACAGACAGACAGACAGACAGACAGACAGACAGACAGACAGACAGAATGACAGAATGACAGACAGACAGACAGACAGACAGTCGGGAACGGGAACTTATATGACTACTTCTTTTTCTTCTTCTTCTTCTTCTTCAGCTTTCCGAGCCATTGAGGTTCTTTGCTGCAAATACAATCCGTCTCCATTCGTCTCTCTGGTGGACCTTCTCTTGCCAGTCGTCGATTCCAAGTGCTTGTAGGTCTGTACTTGTATTATCTCTCCACCGTCTTCTTGGTCTACCTCGGGGTATATGACTACTTATATGAACTAAATTAGATGATACCCATCAGCGACTGGGCGAAGCCGGTCCGGGACAGACAGACAGACAGACAGACAGACAGACAGACAGACAGACAGACAGACAGACAGACAGACAGACAGACAGACAGACACAATCCGTCTCCATTCGTCTCTCTGCTTGACCTTCTCTTGCCAGTCGTTGAATATATATATATATATATATATATATATATATATATATATATATATATATATATATATACATATACATATATACATATATATATATATATATATATATATATATATATATATATATATATATATATATATGTCTCTGAGGTTTGACGCTGGGCCGCCAGCGTCTGCAGCCGACCTCGTTCCAGACGTATTGGTTACCCATTCCTCTGGAGAACACAAGGCAAGGCCGAGAGAGGGAACATGTCGTTTGGGCACCACATGTTTCTCTTAAGCTCTGCCCAGGCATTGTGATGGAATTTTGGCCACATTCCAACTTACATACTTTGGTCTGTCAAGATTGTAAGGTGCCACTCATATATATATATATATATATATATATATATATACCGAGTGGCTAGAACGCCGGACTCTCATTCGGGAGACCCGGGTTCGATCCCTCGGTAAGGTGTGGGATTTTTTTTTTCTATCGGGAGCAAAAAGAAAATCCTAACCTGCACAGTTCGCGGCGACTGCACTAGCGAAGCGGCCATAATTCCTCAGGCTCAAAGACCCCTCTGCCATACACCGCTCATCGGGGACATGCCATAAATTAAATTAGAGATGCGGATGACACAGTATTGATTGCAGACAATGAGCAGGATTTGCAATATTTAGTAGCTGCAGTTGTTGCACACAGTGAACAACTAGGGTTATAATTAAATTGTAATAAGACACATATTATGGTCGTCACTAAGAAAAAGGAAATACCACAATGTAATATACAAGCAAATGGGAATATTCTTAAACAAGTGAATCGGTACAGTTATCTCGGAGCAGTCATTACATCTGATGGGAGATGCCTTGAAGAGATTAGAACAATAATCGCTATAGCTAATGTAGCCTTTTACAAGATGGAAAACATACTGACCAGCAAAAAAGATATCAATTGAAACGAGAAAAAGTGTGTTGAAGTGCTGCATAGAACCTGTACTTGTGTATTGATGTGAAGCGTTGACAATGCGAAAACACGCTAAAAACATCTGATGGTTGTGGAAATGTGGATTTTGAGGAGAATGCAGAGAATACCGTGGACATATAGAAAAACCAATGACCGAATCCTTCAAGAAACAAATGGAAAACCGTAAACTAAGTAGGGAAATTAGACGTAGACAGACACATTTTTTTGGCCACGCTATGAGAAGAAATACATTGGAGAACTTGTAACAACTGGCAAGATCAAGGGGAAGAGAAGAAGAGGAAGACAGAGAAGTCAATACTAGGATGTCTTGGCCACGTGGTATGGTCGAGACAAGAACATTGAGCTGATCCACGACTCTGGTGATCGTGTAAGATGGCGAAACATGACCTACGCTTATCGGTATGACACATGATGATGATGAGCAACAGCAGCAGTAACAATAGTGGTTGTAGAAAATAAGAAGAATAATAAGAAGAAGAAGGACATGAAAACGAAGGAGGTGGAGGAAGCAAATAGAGGAACAATCGGATGAATGAGAAGACGAAGAAGTAGAACAACGCCTATTCCCAAACTGGAAAAGGTATTGTTTCTGTAACCATTGCAAGATAGAAGAGATCGCAGGAAAAAGTAGCAATCAGAATCATTTAAAAAGCAAAACGACTCTATTTGTAGCATCTGCACAAAGAAAGATTGGGACAAATATACAGAACTCAATATATAAACAATCAAATCCATTAACGTAGATCAGCATGGTCGAATGGATAAGACTGCTTGTTCTTAAATATCCGGTGTGCTGATGCCAATGTAGCGGGTTCAACCCTTACGCCGTTCAGTTGGATTAAAATGTGATCTTCTAGTCATTGATATTGTGACGTCGATTACAAGTACATCTGACATCGGAGTTGGTTCACCTGGTGGCGCTGGGCACGGGTCAAAGGGAAAGCTAATCCACATGTCAACATCAGTTCAGTGCACTAGAAGTATTAGCACGCTGATGGACTAAGCTTGAGTTCATACCTAGCCAACCACACAATAACAGGAACAAACTCATTAGCAAGAAATAAGATTTCCAGCTTCCAGACAACAGCTTCTAAGTGAGATAATAGTAACAAATCATAAAATGGAGAAAAAATAACACTCATAACAAATCAGAAAGAAGAAAATAACCACACATTAAATAGAAGTGCATTAAATTTGCAGCCCCTTGGCCTAATCATAAATCAGAAAAAAAGCATTCGTCAGAAAATGGAGGTGGGGAATTTTGTGATCTTGAAAAATGGAGCAAAGAAGATAAGGAAGTAATTAAAGACATAAATAAAGGCCTTGCAAATTTCATAAGAAATCCTGTTTACAGTGAAAAGTACACATGAATAAATATATTCTTTCTTTTTTTTTACACAGATGCATAGTCAGTTAGTTAATAGTATTAGGGGGGAAACAATGACAAACTGCCAGCCCTAAGAGCAGGATTCCATGGGCTAGGCCAGCAATCCAAAAAGGGTTGTAATATAACGGACCCCCTTACTCTGCAACACACGTGTACACGACAAACAATGCCAACATACTGGTAAGAGTAGGCGGGACATTATAGCAACATAGCCCGTAATAAGGCCAAGAAATGTTTAACAATCGTTTATAGATCAAAGAGGAAGTCAAAATATGAATACAATTTGGTGGAACTGCGGTAAAGCTGTGGAAATGTAAACCATATAAAATAACACAAAGTAATGCAGCTTTACATAACATAATTACGACACATACAGGGCGTTGCGGCTACTAGCCTTCCTCAGCAAACAAATACATGCACGAAACACAACATATAATACAGGAGAAAATCCTCCGGTGATAACATTAAAGCATTAGGACGGGATGAGAAGAATAAAAAGATGAAAACAATGAGAGCAATGAAGAGAAAATGAAAATATGAATAATTGTTAATACTTTACCTCAGAGTCCGAAGCTGTATAAATTCGTCATCCTCTTTTATATCTAGCCGTGGGAGTCTGTGGGTCATGGGGACCGAAGTAGGGGTTAATAGCAAGGTAGTGGGTGGCCACGGTTCAGTGACAGTCCCAGGTAAATAGTACGCGAAAAAATCATGGGCAGGGATGTGATGCGGGAGACTGGAAGCAATGGAGATGTGGTAGTTATCCGAGAGTGAGAGCTGATGAGTTCGAGTGGGTGTACGTACAATGCATGAGTGGGTGTCAGTGAATGGGTCAGCCATAGTGGGCGAATATTAAAGATCAATGACGTGTGCACCTAAGTATGATGGTAAGATAACAAAACTCATTGTATGGAATATATGAAGGAAACACCCAAAATGAACATGAATTAGGAACAGGTTTTGTCATCAAAAAGATTGATTGATTGATTGATTTAGGAATCGACATCACAGCATTCGGGGCATTCCCATAAGTGCTCAGTCCCCATCCTCAGCAGCCAGCGAAGAGTTCCAACACTAATAGTACCTGTAGCAATCTGATTATATGTCCGTCTCGCCTTTCCTTTGAGCGTTGAGCGTCGGCCAGATCCCCTCGTCACTCCTCGCTGTCTCATTCTTGCCAGACCATGGTAATCCATTTGCTCCTCCGAGGTGTGCACGTGCTCCCACAAGGCCGCAACCACGTCTGCCTTGTCATGTATCAATACTCCACCAAGTTCTGCAGAGCCAGCCAATCTGTCCGCCTGTTCATTTCCCAGCACACCGGCATGCCCCGGAGAAAAGATCCAGGCGGTGCTTGTCACCCGTGACCTCCGAAGCGAAGCAAGCCACTCCTCACGAAGCGTGCCCGTCCTCACCCTCGTCAGCATGCTTTCTGAGTCAGTTACAATCACGATGTGTGTGTGTGTGTCGTATTCTCCATCCAGCGGAGAGCCGCAGTGACAGCCTCCACCTCCATTCTTAAGCTGGATGTTGTGGTATCATATGCCAGGCTCTCCTGCCCCAAACGTCGACCATTGGCTTTGGCTATGAACCCCCAGCCACTTTTCTCACCTCTTGACACCGAACCATCTGTGTAGATAATCACATCACCCGGGTGAGCATTGTCCTGAATTAGTTGCTGGATTTCCACTTCCGTGGCCCCTGCTGGCCACTCCCAGCACTCCCGGCTTAATGTGATTATAACTCTGCACAATTCTGACTGCTCCGCTGGCACTATGACCCACTCCTCTCCACGCCTAACGTTCTCCAAGGGGCACACCTGTCTGATCGTATCCTCCTGCCTGAGCCATCCATGATTTCCCTCTTATCAGTCGCTGACACCTTAACTGCGTCCAGCGCCTCATGCAGTGGGTGGTCTGTTTCTGCAGCTACTCTGAGGTATGCCTTCGCCTGCATCACCTTGAGCCTACCAGCAACACTCAGCAGACCAAGGATGTAACGCATACACACTACTGGGGTGTCTCTAGTGCATCCTAGAATGACCCGCATAGCTTCGTTCTGTATGCGCTCTAACTTCACCAGCTGTCTCTCTGAGACAGTGAGCAGACCTAATCCATAATCAATTACTGAGAGGATCAAGTGCTGGTATAGAGTGAAAAGCATTCTCTGCTCTGTGTCCAATGCAGCCATAGTTTTAAGTGCATTGAGTCCCTTTTGAGATCTTGTCACAACCGTCTCCATATGGTCCTTGAAGGATAGGCTCCTGTCAAATGTGATCCCCAGATACTTCAGTTCATCAAAAAAGAGTTATGGGGTAACGTTCTAATCTTTAAAACTGTTAATGACAGAATTAGTAAATTACGAATAAAAGGTAAATGGAAAAAATATAACGATGATTAATGTACATGAACCTGCTAAAGAGAAAGAAGATGACGTTAAAGAAGATTTTTATAACTATTTGGAAGAATGTCATAGAAGAAACCCCCAAACAGGACATCCTGATTGTGCTGCGAGACGTCAATGCTAAAATAGGTAGAGAGCAAACTCATACAAAAGTGGCCGGTATGGAAAGCCTACATACAACTTCAAATGATAATGGATGGAGAGTCATCAACCTGGCAGAAGTCAAAGGACTGCAGATTAGCAGTACCAGACTACAAAGAAAGGATATACACAAAGAAACTTGGAAATCATGTGACAAGAGAACCTATAATCAAATAGATCACATTTTAATTAACAACAGAAATGCACCAATCATACAAGTTAGAAGTTATAGAGGAGCTGAGTGCCACAGTGACCACTTCCTCGTTGGGGCAAAATTTAAAATAAACTTAAGAGAGCTTTCTATACTAAATTACAAAGATTTCACCCAACATATAACAGAGAAAAACTACAAGAAATTACAGTCAAAGAGAAATTTACAGATGAAATAAAATGTAAACTTGAAACTCTGCAAAACCCTTTGGAGGAAAGCGTTGACCAAACTTGGTTGAACATCAAGAATACAATTCAATCTACCGCAGAAGAATGTCTCGGTGTGTTAACCACGCATAGAAAGAACAGATGGTTCAATCAAAATGTGAAGAAGCAGTCATTAGGAAAAAGAATGCCAGACATTTATGGTTAAATGACATCAACAACATCCAAAAGGAAGAGCAATATAGAAATGAATGTAAAGAGGCTACAAAAATAGTTCAGACAGCAGAAGCGAGAATATATGAGTAATATAATCAAAGATATGGAAACTAATCACCAGAAAAACGAATCCAGAAAGTTTTTTAAAGAACTGAAGTCAATGAAACGAGGGCACCAACACAACACATATGGTTTAAAAGACAAAAATGGGAATATGATAAATACCAATGAGGAAATGTGCAACACATGGAAAGAATATTTTGTTGAATTACTAAATTGTGAAGCTCCAAGTAACACTTTCCCACAGGAAGAGGTTCTAACGTGTGAACCACAAATTGAAGAACCTGCATTTGAAGAAATCCTATATGTAATCACACGACTTAAAAACAATAAGGCAACTGGGGCTGATGGAATTGCTGCTGAATTTATAAAGGCAGGTGGCCATGCATTACATCTAAAGCTATACGAACTAATAATAAAAATCTGGAGGACAGAAGAATTACCCCATGACTGGAAAGAGTCATTATTGATACCTATCTTTAAGAAAGGAGACAAGTTCCAATGTGAAAATTATAGAGGAATATCACTACTGTCCACAAGCTATAAGATACTATCCGCAGTATTACTAAATAGACTAAAACCATATTCAGAAGACATATTAGGTGACTACCAGGCGGGTTTTAGACAAAACAGATCAACAATAGATCAGATATTTATCTTACGACAAATAGCCTGAGAAAAATTGGGAATATAAAAGAGGTCTCCATAACATTTTTGTGGATTTTAAAAAGGCTTATGATAGTGTCCATAGGAATAGTCTATGGAATGCTATGCAGGAATTTGGAATACCAAGGAAGTTAATCAGCATGACCAGACTATGCATGGAAGATACTTATAATATAGTAACATATAAAGGCAGGAAATCAGACCCTTTCCAAATAACATCTGGCTTGAAACAGGGTGATGCACTATCGCCGCTACTCTTCAATCTGGCTCTAGAGAAAGTTGTAAGGAAGGTAAAGGAGGAATGTGGTATTGGAGGAACATCCAAGCTGCTTGGTTATGCAGATCATATAGATATTATTGGGGAAAATGAACAAAATACATTAGAAATATTGACTCACTTAAAGGAAAAAGCAGATGGGTCTGGTTATCAACCAAGATAAGACAGAAAATATGGTAATTTCAAGAGAAGGAATGGCTAAAACCTCTGGCCACATACAAATAGATAATATGACTATTAAAAGAACTGAAGTATACAAATACCTGGGTACAATCTTCAACTGCTCCAACATCATAAGGGAAGAAATACAAACTAGAATCAATTCTGGAAATAAGATATACTATGCACTACAACATCTACTAAAATCAAATGCGCTATCTCGTAACACCAAAATCACAATATACAAAACACTGATCAGACCAGTTGTGCTGTATGGCTCTGAAACCTGGAGTACAACGAAAGGAGACGAAGCCTTGTTACAAACCTTTGAGAACAAAGTTTTAAGACGCATCTTTGGACCCATTAGGGATACACAAAGTGGAGAGTGGAAAAGAAGAAGTAACAAAGACATTTATGATCTGTTTAAGTACCCGCTAATCACTGGTATCATGAAGGCTAATAGACTACAATGGCTGGGGCATATAGAAAGAATGGAAGATAATAGGGAAACAAAACTCGCTTACACTCAGGAAATAAATAACCGTAGACCCCGAGGTAGACCAAGAAGACGGTGGAGAGATAATATATACAGACCTACAAGCACTTGGAATCAACGACTGGCAAGAGAAGGTCAACCAGAGAGACGAATGGAGACGGATTATATCTGCAGCAAAGAACCTCAATGGCTCGGAACGCTGAAGAAGAAGAAGAAGAAGAAGAAGAAGCATATTCTTTACAGTACATCACTGTCAACACCAGCATTTCACCGCTGTTGTTGATTTCTTGGCAAGATTACGCTCAGTAATTTGCCATTGCTTTCTGAGCGGCTGGCTCACTTATCCCGTAAGTCACTAACGCGGCGAGAACCGCTACCAATTCTCGCGCGCTGCGTTACCCTAAGTAGATAAACGGGATTACGGAGAAAGTCATTTAACACCTAAGCCAGGGAACATTAATGCCACACACACACACACACGCGCGCGCGCGCGCGCGCGCGGACGTACACGCCCGCAGACGCACACGCGCACAGACACAAATATGATGGATAGTATCAGCTATACCGAAGACAGCATGTAGCAGCCATCAGACACCGCGTATGACACACATAATATATATGCAGCATAAACTAAAGGCTGGAGATGCTGTTGAATTCAACTGTGGGACTATGAAAATGACAGCTAAATATATGATGTATGAGTGTTCAACATATGGAGGACATAGACAACTCTTTTGGCCGTTTCATGTGAAGATAAACTGTATAGAGATGTCAACAAACTCATGTGAACTGCCGCTTTCATAAAATTTGTTCAAACAGCCATGTGAGTCGGAAGAGACAGAAGATGAAGAAGTAGATGAAGAAATACTATTGACCAGATTTTATAGAATTCTCTCAAATCTGTAGACGTATTTGAAAAGTACAGAATGTGGAACATGGCATTAATAAAATCCCTGATATATCATCATCATTATCAAGTGCCCTGCCAACTGGCGTGGGCGTTCATGGCTCTCCACGTATCTCGGTCTTTGGTGTTGTGGGTCAACGCTGCTGCTGATATTCCTCCATGCCACCGTCTCCATCCATCCAGCATCATTTCTCTTGGTCTGCCTCTACCTCTCTTCCCCTCGATCTTTCCAGTGTTCACGATGTTCTCTAATGTCTCTCTTCTCATCTCTTGACCAAAGAAAGCTATTTGTCTCTTTCTTATTGTTGTATATAATGTTTTAGTTTCATTAGCCTCTTTTAGGCTATGATATGGTTTATGAGGTTAATTGTACGAAAATCTTCACATTCGATTGCTCCTGGTCTTTTTGGTATTGCTATAAATACAGATTTCAGCATATCTCTCGGTAAATAGCCACTGCTGTAAATATCATTCAACATTTTGTTTATATATCTACTCCAAATTTTCCCGATACTTATTATTCTTCTATTGTGATTTCATCTGGCCCAGCTGTTGTTCCTTTCTTCATATGTATATCCGACATGGATATTTCCCAAAAGCATATATGGAAAGTATTTTTATATATTTCAGTACCACATCCCAGGTCATTTTGGTCACTATTAACATTTTACACATTACAGACTGTTATAGTTTACCACATAAGTATTCCTCCTATCAGTCAAATGATCAGACCCAGTAGCACTTTTGTTCTAACAAGTGCGGGGCTGGGTTCAGTGGTTTGATTGTTTCAAACTATATTAACAAACAATGAAATTAGTTAGCAATCAAGAAAACGAAAAGGTTATGAAGAAAATGAATTACCAGTTCCTTTTAAAATTCAAAACGGTAAGGGAGAATTGAGCAGCACTAAAGCACTCTTTAAAAAGGCATATAGAAGACAATAACAGAGATTAGAAATTATGCATAAGTCACAGATTAGAAGCGATTATATTATCACATATGGAAGTACTAAGTATTACCGTTCTATTTAGTGTACTGAAGAATTAATTTTACCACTAGACAATTCACTGAAATCAAACAAAGGATTCATTGGAGTTGACTGCTATAAAGTAATGTTAAAAGAGATGCATATAGAGCTTATGTATATAAGAAGTATTTATACACGTTTAATAATAAATGGGTATCTGTCTGGTAAAGCGATGATTTACATTTTGAAAGCTAAGGCCGCATGGCTTTACCACAAATCAATCAGTTGACACGGTATAAGGCCATAGCAAGCGTGCGGGAAAATAACGTGATGATACGGTTCACCTGAAACCTTCAAGTACAGCTCATACAACACTTGCTCCGTATTCTTGCGAAGGCTTGGTTCCGAGCTTATTTCCTAGATAGATCAGTAAAAATGAAAGATTGGGATTAAGATGACTTCAGTGCAGAGAATGCAATCTATGCGTCCTTGTTAAAGTTATGGGTCTCCGCAATGATGTGGTCAAGCAGGCTGCCTGGCGCTGCAGAGGTCAGGGGATTGATGCCGGATTTCGTCATTCAGTTAATAGAATTTCGTAGAGATCTCAAGGGTTGCTTTGTGTAAATCTGTTGACACAATGCCTAGCAGAAAGAAGACTGATACATAAGAGATTCTTTTACTTTTAACCACATTTAACCTCAAAGTATAGAACATAGACTTCAGAGTAGATCAGTTTATATAGTACCGCATGAGGGTGCCTTTTTTTGTAATAGGTGATGGGGAAACAACAACAAAATCGTCAGGCGGTGATGATGAACTGCAGACAAAGGTGCGCGAATTATCACAAATTGAAAGTAGAAGCAACAGGTAAGAAAATGTATAGAAATCCGAAACGAGAAGAAACATGCAAAACGTAGAAGAAAATTATATCACAAACATTAAAAATAAACACACGAAATATTTTTTGAAGTACCAGAAGTTAAACCGCACCAGAGGTGAGGTTTCAAAGATAAAATCCACAATGTTGGTGTAATTCCAACTTAATCTGCGAAGAAAAGATCCATGAAGAATAATAATATTGTTTAAGTTACAGATGAAGGAAAGAGTAATAATTCGTTGCTTAACTGAATCGGGGAGAAACTTTCAGATAAACGAGGTACCTCTTATTCCTAGAAAAATATTTTCTTTGATATTTGCCGTCATTTGTAAGTAACCAGAAAAAAGCAGCCTGCACTTTTGTCTTCCAATCACATGACACGTGATACAATTTTCAAGAAGATAACCTGGTTTCCAAAAATACGCATACAGTGACCTACATCAGAAGCATTCAAGGGTGGATCCATCCTCTTTTCAGAAAGGCAGATAGGAGGGAATCAACAAGCGGAGCATCTGTGATGCGAATATTTTCACACGTAAATTATGCTTAGCCTTTAAACAGTAGACATTCTTGTAGACCCCACATGTACAGTATTTCAGCTTAACACATACCACGCGTCACGTGTGCTGAAATATATTAACTTCTAATCACTAATGTGAAATACAAACCGAAACGATCACATTGTTCTCCAAGAATACGTTTATTGTCGGGTCACATATCTGAAAATGAGGAATGACATTTTCCGAAACACGATACCAGTTATTGTTCCGACTAATAGATATTCTGTGACACAAAATGTCTATATGAAAACAACATAATCATTACAAGGGCAGCAATTTAAACGAGTAATGATATATTTGTTAAAGATATTCACATTGCACTTATACTAAAAGAGCAGTTACCTATTTGTGTAGTCGTGCAGGATCACTGAGTGGAAGGACTGTACGGAGATCACTAGAAACCTCACAGATGGAGACTGTGGCTGTAACACCAAAAGGAATATGACTACAGGTTTTTCGGAGTATCTGTTTTACCTGTATATCGAAAAAATCGGCACAGAATTAATGGTAAGTATTACTTCCTGAAAAATAGGACTATGAACATAAGTCATGTCACGAAACAGTTCAATAGTTGCCAACAAACACCTCTATGTGAACAACATAGTAGTTGCCATCACACACTTCGCCTTCTACAGTATAATAGTAGACATAAAAATTATGTATATTTACCATCAGCAGAAGTGTAACAAGTTACGTGGAGGGTCCCACATCCCCTGTCACAATGCTTCACTATTATTCTTTAGCCCCGACTGGTATAGGTCTATGGCTGCCAACCCTCCTCCGTTCCCCGGACTCACTGTCACTCTCTCTTTCGGCTCCAGGACCTACTCCCTGAGGTGTCTTTCTAGCTGACAACAGATAACATTACGTTCATCATATTAACATACATTCTTCAATTTAATAACTTAATAAGTGACAACACAGGAAGAGATCAAGGCAGTTAAAACAGATAGTTTGTTTAAATATTGAGCACAACCCACTACTGGCAACGCTGATCGTATTCTGGTATGAACCTAAGTCCTATCCACGTCAATATGGAAGCACTATACTCGAGTTTCGCTCTCGTTTGAGCTCGTCAGTAGTGCATATCCCTGACCGGATCCGGAAACAAGCCCCGGATCACTGGCGTGTGAAGCGGGTGTGTAACCACGCGGCACACGCTGGACACACCAAATTATCACAAAGGATTTATCACAACGTTACCCATCGTAGGCTATGCTCAAGTTAGTTAACTAATATAGTTAGTTACAAACAAACAGAGGTAAAGGTTTCAGTCCAGGCACAGAGCCTCATATTTCTTTTCATCATAGGCCCTATAGTCAAATATTGTCCCGTCAGTTCACATCAACCTCACCGAGTGTGCCATCAGTTCCTTCCCTCAAAGTAAGTGATGAGAACAACCGACCGCTGTAGAACCTAACTTCCAGATTTTAGTGAATCTCTATGAGTATTCACCGCCTATTGTGCTTCAAAGCCACATGGATTCACCTGGCACGCTGTTGGGTAAGATTTAACACAAGGGGAACAGTCCGTGAATAGGGAATGGGTATGTGCCTTTCACTGTCTCTGACAAGGATGGTGTTGACTGAGGAATAGGTGTATGTCCAGTCAAGAGTTTAGGGTTACTCGACCCTATGTCGACGAGATGACTTGCATTGAGCTGGCACTGCGGATTGCTATTCTTACGGGTCTAGTTCGTGCCTCTATCCCTGGAGGGTGTATGTTGCATGGTACGGATGATAACTTGACAGTCCATCGTTCCATAGAATATAGCGTTATGGGACTGACTAGAGGCTTTGCCGGTACCTTCAGCTCCCGTCACTTCCAAAAGAAGGACCTTGGAGAGGACAAAGATTAGTGAGCTTGCTGGCTGTCTCAGGTACCTCAATCCTGAGGACCCATATGGGCTTCAGTCCAACAAATTTGGCATCATATGCATCATTTTAGTACTTAGATAGGAGGCCTTAGTGAATGGGCCTGACATGTCAGGTAGCCCCGGAATTGGTTACGTCCTTGCTTGACTAGGCCTCCAGCTTGTATAGGTCGTGTTGTTTAACCCTATGAACTCTTTTCATACAAAATTCACTCTCTTCTCTCATGCCATGCCTTTATTGGTACTGGGCACATTCGTCTTCTGGCTTCCCTCTCACTTACAAACCCTGCCTTTCTCACGACAAAGCTTTCGTGGGTGTGTGTGGGTATTTATGTAAATTCCCCCCTGTAACAAGACCCCCGGGGCTTGGACAGGTATGCTACTATAGTTAATATCCCCTGCCTTTGCTCCGACCAGCCCAATAGGACTTTACATCTACAAAGCCCCACACAAGCCGGGACAGCTGACCTTCCCCTCCCCACCTATGGATTCCTACCCACACGGGGCTCGGACAAGACACCAGTCATACTAGTACTCAAAGCCATGGCTAACAATGCAACATTTAATTATCTGAATCCGTCAACTCTAACTCAGGGAGGGATGGCTGAAACGCCAGGATAGAAGACAATATGTACAATGGCTGCTAGAGAACAGCGAGAAGATCTACCGATGATCAGTCATCATCATGGAGCATGCGACTTCAGTTCGTGCTGTCGTCCCGTCGTGGTTAACGACTCACCCGAGGAACCTCCAGTGCAAAGGAACTCCAAGGCGTAGACCCTTCCAGAGTTCTCTCCTCCCACTGTGATTAATATCTCGGACTGATCAGGCGTATGTCTGATACTGGACTGACACTTCACCAAAGTTCGCTGGTCATCCCTCGATGACGTAATAACTCACAAGTTCCATTCCACTGATGACGTCTGTGCCGACCCTAGAATTCTAGATGTCCCCCAACTGAAGAAAAGTACTGTAGCACAATACACTAATATCTAAGAGCCTGGTTGCTCTTCGGCTTCTCAAGTTAATGGGAGAACTGTCTGCAACCTATAACTGGAGCGCTGGCTCCATATAACAACATTGTCACAATTGAATGCTCCAACAGGTGAATGCAAGATTGATTGATTGATTGATTGATTGATTGATTGATTTAGGAATCGACATATCAGCATTCGGGACATTCCCATAAGTGCTCCGTCCCCAACCTCAGCAGCCAGCGAAGAGTTCCAACACTAATAGTTCCAGTAGCAATCTGATTATATGTCAGTCTCGCCTTTCCTCTGAGCGTCGATCGTCGGCCAGATCCCCTCGTCACAACTCGCTGCCTCATTCTTACCAGACTATGGTGATCCATTTGCTCCTCCGATGTGTACACGTTCCACCACAAGGCCGCAATCACGTCTGTTTTGTCATGCATCAATACTCCACCAAGTTTTGCCAAGCCAGCCAATCTGTCCGCCTGTTCATTCCCCAGTACACCGGCATGCCCAGGAGAAAAGATCCAGGTGATGCTTGCTACCCGTGACCCCCGAAGCGAAGCAAGCCACTCTGCACGAAGCTGGCCTGTTCCCATCCTCCTCAGCATGCTTTCTGAGTCAGTTACAATCACAATGTGTGTATGTATCGTGTTCTCTATCCAGCGGAAAGCTGCACTGACCGACTCCACCTCCATTCTTAAGCTAGATGTTGTGTTATCATACGCCAGGCTCTCCTGCACCAAATGCCGACCATTAGCTTTTGCCAAGAACTGAACATATTCACAAGTCACTATGCTTCACAGTTCTGTAGGTATCTAATGCCTTCACAACATACAATGTCTTTGTCCACCAACACCTAGGAATCGGGTGGATCCCTACCCAAACAAGAATGTCACTCCGGTGTTCCCGAAAATAGTAAACCACTGTGGCAGGTCACTTGACCAAGTTCAGGTTTCATTAAGGATCACAACTGTAGATTCACACCATAGTTTAAATGAATTATACAATGGCCCTCTTTACGACCCAGCTTTGCCTGAAACATAATAAACTGGCCGTTGTTACTATTTCACAGAGTTCACTCTCCTCAACACAACTGGAACTCATTTCCTTGAGAGTACACAGGTCACCACTGAGTTATTAGAACTGCACCAGTACCTTACCGGTGTGAACCAGAGAGGCTTCAGTCCTCGACCCAACCTGGATCGGTTGACTAAATCTTCACAGGACTCGTCGCGGCGGTCTTAGCATTTACCCACCGGGATATTCTACGCTCAGATTGTCTCAAGTGTTGACATTGGCAGATTCAGATGACCGCTCCCAGTATTGCCCCAAACATCACCTTGATTGGCACTGGAGTGAGCTGGTCCCATTGAGTTTATGGTCGCACTAATGAATCTCCATCACACACATATATATATATATATATATATATATATATATATATATATATATATATATATATATATATATATATATATATATATATATATATATATATATATATAAACTGAAACATGGAGGTCGGTGTGAGTACTCAACTACCACTAGGACTAACCTACATCGCAACCTTAACACATGCATCAGAGTAATATACATATATCATATATGAGATCATCAACATCATAGATCAACTCTTAACTACAAGGTATAAGCATGAGGGTGCAGGAGAAAGCAATAATACACAAGTATATAACCAAGTAACTCGTCTGGGCAACAGATAGCCCGATAGTACCAGAGTAGACTGACTCTGTCAAAGTATCCTCTACCTGGTGTTATTCCAACCCTCCACTTCTCTTCAACCAACCACAACCATAACAATACACCTACTTATCTTTCAGTGTAGCGGTTACATTGACTAGGAAGTGTCCAGCCGGACATATCCTCTCATCTTCACAACTCAACAATTAATTAATCACTTAACCCATTGATCAATTAATTACACATAACTCATTAATGACTATCTAACATTAATAAGTTATATACATCATAATTCATTAACATAGCATTAACAAAATATACATCATGAATTGTTAATCTTAACTAACAAACTCATAAACACAGCAACAGCTTCCGTTCAGGGATTTCTGTCCCAGAATAAGGCTTGACCTTTATTATTTGACCTTCACCTATGATGGTCAAGTCTGTGCAGGTCCATCACAGATATGGTGGCCATCCACCTAGTAATCTTTCCCCCAACTGCTGTGGAAAAAAGACCACCTTGGTTCAGTGGCGAGTTAGGCCACATCGTCCATTTTAGAGTGGCATCATTCCCCTCATCCACTAAATCTCCACTTCCCCCTCATGTGCTGCCTAAATGGCTTGGATGCACAGTCTGTGCCTCGCATAACCAAGTATGTTTCGATGGTTTATTGTTCTTCTCAGTGAGATAACGTGGTATATTTCTCTCACTGGAATCATCTTAACGGCCAATGCATATTGGGTCCACCTTGCTACTATATTTGCTAAAAGATTAAAGATATAGCAGAGTGCGGGCCCTCTTCCGCCCCAAGTACATAGAACAGAGATGGGTGTGACCCGTTCCCACGGAACCCTCCCTTCATTCCGGCAGACAGTAGTTATGTCGTGCTTATAGTCCAATTAAAACTGACGCTATACAGAGTTTAGGACGTAGGACGAAAGATAATACCAGCCCATCTGCTGCTAAGAAAAATCAGAACCATCGGGTGAAATATATTGCTCGGATTCTTTCCAATGCTAGGCCACGAATAACACGCCTAGCTTTGTTGGCCAGCTGTCGACCCACTCCCGAAATGGCATGACTGGCTTTTCGCCAATTCGTCTCACCAGTCGAGACAACAGAGATTCGTAGACCAAGGCCGGGTGTGAATAAATAAAGCCCACTCTTATCTTTCTTTACCGTTAAAATTTACACCAGCATTCTGCACAACAGATGTCGAAATCTTGAAATTTTCCAAAATATAATGCAGAGAGCAAACGGTTGTTTTTAGACCGACATAGATTGCCAATCAAATTGCACAAATGCGTAACCTGTGCAAGGCACACTATTGGTTTTCCCAAAGAGAAGTATAACTTTTAATAGTACCCGTTAAAAGATTTTGGGTGTAAAAATAAACCAGAGAACTAACTATCTTCTAAGGGAATGAGCGGATAGGTGAACTGAGGGTTCCCCTCTGTTCCTGGACCTAAAGAAGTTGACCCCTACGAACTTTCGACTGCCAGAGGTTCTGTCCGAATGGGCCCATCCTCGCATTTTACTATAGGATGACGTGACAGAAAATCCTCTCCTACATTCCCCCTGTATGTATTGAACCGTGAACTAATACGGTTGTAGGAGCAATGACTGTCTCATTAACCTCGCGTTCAGTTTCTTAGAAGTTGCTAGAAACATCAGAGGTTGATGGTCATATTGCACTTTTAACTTTACTCCATTCAAACAAGGTTGAAATTTATGTACCGCCCATACGAGAGCCAGACATTCCCGTTCGACGGTGGAGTAGTTCTGTTCCGCTGGTAACAGTTTTCTACTTGCATATGTAACCGGATATAGTACCGTAGGGTCGTCCCGCCCTTCCTGAACAACGTTGCTCCTATCCTATGTTACTCGCGTCGGTTCGTAGGACAACCGTTTTCTCCAAATTCGATAGTTGCAGGACTGGCTAATCCACCAAAGCCTGTTTCAGCTTCCCATAAGCCTCTTCACAGCTCGGGGTCCAGACTATAGGGTCTGGCGCTCCATTCTTTAGGGTAGCTACTGCGTTTTAGTGTTGCCGAACGTTACCGGAGATGTGTTTACGGCGATTTTCGCTTTCTTGTTCTTGTATCAGCGATATTAAGGATATATAGAGTACTCGTGACGTTAAATTCCACGACTATTTCAAGATCACATTAAAACGAGGGGATCTGGCCGATGCTCGACGCTTAAAGGAAAGGCGAGACGCACATATAATCATATTGCTACTGGTACTATTGGGGTTGCAACTCTTCGCTGGCTTCTGAGGATGGGGACAAAGCGCTTATGGGAATGCCCCGAATGCTGTGCTGTTAGTTCCTAAATCAATCAATCAATAAATCAATCAATCAATCAAGCAATATAGTTAGCTTTATATATATATATATATATATATATATATATATATATATATATATATATATATATATATATATATATATATATATATATATATATATATGTGTGTGTGTGTGCGCGCGCGTGCGTGTGTGGGTATGTGTATGTATACACACACATATAAATATTTATGACTGTGTGTGTGTTTGTAAGGGTTTTATGTTACGTAGTTTGCCATTGCTTTCTTAACGACCGGCTAACATACCTGTCCGTAAGAAACCAACGCGACGCAATCTGCTTCCGAATCTCGCTCAGCTGTGTTTTGTACTTGTGTAAACGGGATGACGAACAGCGTCTTCAACTTCTTCGCCATGGAGACCAGCATATATATATATATATATATATATATATATATATATATATATATATATATATTATATATATATACCTACGTATGTCTGTATGTATGTCTGTCTTTCTGGCTCTATGTATGTATGTATGTATGCATGCATGCATGCATGCATGCATGCATGTATGTATGTATGTATGTATGTATGTATGTATGTGTGTGTGTGTATGTATGTATGTATGTATGTATGTATGTACGTATGTATGTGTGATATATATATATGTATATATATATATATATATATATATATATATATATATATATATATATATATATACTAGCTGACCCGGCCCGGCTTCGCCCAGGCCTGGGAGTGGATCTATTTATATATCAGTCTGTCTGTCTGCTTGTTTGTCTGTCTGTCTGTCTGTCTGGTTGACCCAGCCCGGCTTCACCCAGTCCCTGGTGGGGAGCATCTCATTTAATTCATATAAGTAGTCATATAAGCTCTCCCGTTCCCGACTATCTGTCTGTCTGTCTATCTGTCTGTCTGTCTGTCTGACCCGGCCCGGCTTCACCCAGTCCCTGGTGGGCCAGCATCTCATTTAATTCATATACGTAGTCATATAAGCTCTCCCGTTTCGACTATCTGTCTGTCTGTCTATCTGTCTGTCTGTCTGACCCGGCCCGGCTTCACCCAGTCCCTGGTGGGGAGCATGTCATTTAATTCATATAAGTAGTCATAATAAGCTTCTGTTCCGACTATCTGTCTGTCTGTCCTATCTATCTGACCCGCGTGGTTTCGCCCAGCTCCTGGCGCACAGTAACTTAAAAGAATGTCCTTCCACACACCATTCATTATTTTTAATGAAAACTGTTTTTAATCACCGACATGACAGTTGATAAGTTCTTTAAGCAGAAAAAGATGGGTTACAATGTTATGCATTATGCATTATTTTTATGAAAACTGTGAAAATGCCTTAAAGATTATATCATTATTTATTATAACTCATATGCCTGAAAATAACTATAGACAAAGAGTTTAACAATAGTGCACGTAAGTCCAACAATATGACTATAAAGTATATAGGAAATGTTATTAAAAGTTATGCCCCTTGAAATAACTTTTCTAGAGTGAAGTCCCCCTGCTATATAGAAATTATATAATGAAAAATGAAAAGGTAAATGTTATTATAATAAGTAGAAGATTTTACACTATGAAACTATTATAGTCGGTTGCACAGGAATGAAAGGAAGACGTGTAGAAAATTTCATCTCAACCGGATGTACCGTTATCGAACGCATCCAATACATAGCTGACCACAAACACACACAACCACATACACTCTGTTATATATATATATATATATATATATATATATATATATATATATATATATATATATATATATATATATATATATATATATATATATATATATATATATATATATATATATATATATATATATATATATATATATATATATATATATATATATATATATATATATATATATATATATATATATATATATATATATATATATATATATATATATATATATATATATATATATATATATATATATATATATATATATATATATATATATAATATATATATATATATATATATATATATATATATATATATATATATATATATATATATATATATATATATATATATATATATATATATATATATATATATATATATATATATATATATAACAGAGTGTATGTGGTTGTGTGTGTTTGTGGTCAGCTATGTATTGGATGCGTTCGATAACGGTACATCCGGTTGAGATGAAATTTTCTACACGTCTTCCTTTCATTCCTGTGCAACCGACTATAATAGTTTCTTAGTGTAAAATCTTCCACTTATATAATAACATTTACCTTTTCATTTTTCATTATATAATTTCTATATAGCAGGGGGACTTCACTCTAGAAAAGTTATTTCAAGGGGCATAACTTTTAATAACATTCCTATATACTTTATAGTCATATTGTTGGACTTACGTGCACTATTGTTAAACTCTTTGTCTATAGTTATTTTCAGGCATATGAGTTATAATAAATAATGATATAATCTTTAAGGCATTTTCACAGTTTTCATAAAAATAATGCATAATGCATAACATTGTAACCCATCTTTTTCTGCTTAAAAAACTTATCAACTGTCATGTCGGTGATTAAAAACAGTTTTCATTAAAAATAATGAATGGTGTGTGGAAGGACATTCTTTTAAGTTACTGTGCGCCAGGAGCTGGGCGAAACCACGCTGGGTCAGATAGATGGACAGACAGACAGATAGTCGGCAACGGAAGCTTTTCTGACTACTTATATGAATTAAATGACATGCTCCCCACCAGGGACTGGGTGAAGCCGGGCAGGGTCAGACAGACAGACAGATAGACAGACAGACAGTCGGGAACGGGAGAGCTTATATGACTACGTATATGAATTAAATGAGATGGTGGGGACCAGGGACTGGGTGAAGCCGGGCCGGGTCAGACAGACAGACAGACAGATAGACAGACAGACAGATAGTCGGGAACGGGAGAGCTTATATGACTACTTGTTGTTGTTGTTTGTCCATCAAGAATGATGATGACCATTCATTTCATCCAGTGGGGTTGAAGGTGTGGAGCCGTGGGTTCTAAGATGGCTGATAAGGCCTATTTTGACTCGAAATGTTCTTTGACAATGTGGGCAAAGAATGCTTGATGTCTCTAGAGAAGGATTTCCTGCAGTGGTTTTTCTGTCCTGCCTTTTCTTCACAGCTCTTGCAGTCCTGGTTGCCTCACATATGACTGCACCTTTGCGCAATGATGCACGCCACGAATTTCGGTCTCTGGCTGCAGCCTCCCAGGTGTCATGATGAATTCCAAAAGCATTCAGTGAAATTTTCAGAGTGTCTTTAAAACGTTTCCTCTGGCCACCTTGGGAGCGTTTACCACAACGCATTTCGCTGTAGAAAATTTGTTTAGGGAGCCTGTGATCTGGCATGCGAGTCAAGTGACCAGCCCAGCGAATCTAATTCTTCATCAGTAGAGTGTGGATACTGGGCATGGAAGCTCTTTCTAGGACTTCAGTGTCTGGAATCTTGTCTTGCCATTTAATCTTCAGTAGCTTCCTTAGGCAGACTGTGTGGAAGTGGTTTAATTTCCTAGCGTGTCGCTGATAAAGTCCAGGTTTCACAAGCATATAGCAGTGTGGATAATACAACTGCTTTGTAGATTTTTAGCTTTGTTTGCAGGCTTATTCCAGTTCTGTCCCATACATTCTTGTACAGTCTGCCAAAGGCTGCACTGGCCTTGGAGATTCTTGCATTCACTTCGTCATCGATTGTGGCAGCTTGTGACACGGTGCTGCCAAGATAGGTGAATTTGTCCACAACACTTAGTCTATGATCATTCACTTTGATATTCGGCACAGTGTGATTATTCCCTGGAGCTGGCTGGTACATAACTACAGTCTTCTCCAAGTTGATATTGAGCCCAAAGTTGGCACAGGCATGTGAGAAAGCTGAAACATTATGTTGCATGTCCGCCTCTGAGTTGGCGTATAGAGCGCAATCATCAGCAAACAGGAGCTCTCTGACGGTGCCGCTGTTAATTTTGGTTTTAGCTTTCAGCCTTTTGAGATTGAATAACTTTCCATCCATACGGTAGTTGATGTCTATTCCAATGTCGTCGTTCTCGAAGGCATTCATCAACATGGCTGAAAACTTGAGGCTGAACAGTGTTGGTGCCAGGACACATCCTTGCTTCACTCCATTGGTGACAGGAAAGGGTTCAGACAGTTCACCATTTTCCTGTACTCTTGCCTGCATGCCGTCATGAAATAGCCGCACTATTTGGACAAACTTTAGTGGACAGCCATATTTTGCCATAATCTTCCACAGTCCTTCTCTGCTGACTGTATCAAAAGCCTTGGTAAGGTCAATGAAAGTGGAGAACATTTCGCAGTTCTGTTCCTGACATTTCTCTTGCAGCTGCCTTGCAGCGAAAATCATGTCAACAGTTCCACGTTCTTTTCTGAAGCCACATTGACTCTCAGGAAGAAGACCTTGATCGAGATGGACTGTGAGGCGATTGAGAAGAATTCTGGCGAGTATCTTCCCTGCAATTGAAAGCAAGGAGATGCCTGGGTGGTTGTCACAGGATTGGCGGTTTCCGTTATGTTTGTAAAGGTGGACTATTGACGCGTCCTTAAAATCTTGTGGCATGGTCTCGTTTATCCATATGTTTGTGAAGACTTGGTGAAGCTGCTCTGTTAGGACCGGCCCACCTGCCTTGTATATCTCTGCTGGGATGGAGTCAGGACCAGGTGCCTTGCCGCTGGAGAGTTGCTGGATGGCTTTGTTTATTTCCACTATGGTTGGCAGGTCATCAAGTGTCTCATTGATGGGAACTTGAGGAAGGCAGTTGATGGTTTCATCATCGAAGAAGGAAGTTGCATTTAAGATTTTGCTGAAATGCTCTGCCCAGCGTTGGAGGATTTCTTTCTTATCGATGACCAATGTTCCCCCGTCTGCACTGAGGAGGGGAACTATGCCTGGTGATGAAGGACCATAGACCGCTTTCAGTGAGTCGTAGAAGTTTTTCATATCATGTCTGTCAGCAAAGCCCCGAATTTCAACAGCTTTGCTGCTCAGCCAGGAGTCCCGCATGTGCCGAAGTTTCTGCTGCACTACTCTCTGAATGTTCTTGAAAGCATCTTTTTTGATGTTGACTTTGGGTCATTCAAATGTGCCTTGAGAAGAAGATGTTTCTCGGCCAGCAATTGGTTGATGTCTTCGGAATTTTCATCAAACCAGTCTTTATGCTTTCGGGGGGCTGGACCCAGGATTTCCATAGCAGTGTTGTAAATTGTGTCCTTTAGGGCTCTCCATTCAGTTTCTGTATCCTGTTTAGCTTCAGCATTGGGCTTGAGGCGGTCTTCCAGCATATTTTCAAACGACTGCTGCATTTTCTTGCTGTTTAGGCGGGTGACATTTAGCTTTGTTTGCATTTTCGCCCCTTGAGGACGCCGTGGTGGCCTGATGTGGATGTTCATTTTCGAGACAATGAGACGATGGTCTGTCCAACATTCGGCACCACACATGGATTTTGTCACTCGAACGTCTTGTCTGTCACTCCTCCTGACGATGACATAGTCAATGAGGTGCCAGTGTTTCGAGCGAGGGTGCATCCATGATGTCCTATTTCTCATGGGGAGACGGAAAATTGTGTTCGTAATCAGGAGATCATGTTCGGCACATGTCTGAAGGAGGCGGAGTCCATTGCTGTTACAATTTCCGACTCCATGCTTTCCAATAATGCCACTCCAAGAGGTGGTGTCCGTGCCTACTCTGGCATTGAAATCCCCAAGGAGTATAAGTTTGTCTCCTTTGGGAACAGATGTTAATACATTGTGAAGGTCCTCATAGACCTTGTTCTTGACATCATCTTCGTTGGTCATAGTTGGTGCGTAGACACTCACAATGGTTGCGTGCTTCCTTCCATTCAGCAGAGGCAACTTCATGGTCATGAGCCTGTCGTTTATAGCCTTTGGAAATCCAGCTAATTTGCCGACCAGGGCCGACTTAATGGCAAATCCCACACCGGATTGGCGTCTTTCCTCGCTTTGCCTTCCACTCCAGAAAAATGTGTAGCCGGCACCAATTTCACAGATTTGGCCTTCTTCTGCAAGTCGTGTCTCGCTCAAGGCTGCAATGTCGATGTTGTACCTGCCCAGCTCTCTCCCAATCAGTGCTGTTCGTCTATCTGGACCCGACGCACCGTCTCTGTCAAGTAGGGTGCGTACATTCCAAGTTCCAATTGTTAAGGGAATATGGTTTACTCTTTTAGCTTTGCTTGTTTTATCTGTCTTTGTATGTCGACCGCAGTTAGGGTACCCACCAACCGCGGCTAGCTGGTTAGGTAGTGATGAAGCAGACAATGTTTAGGGCACCTTTTCTAGCCCCTTCCTCATGCTATGGAGGTGAGCAGTGTGTTCCTATAGAGGGCTGCTCAGTCGCTCAGGGGGCTGCCGAATCCCACTGCTGCTCCGGTCAGTAGAAGACAACCATATGGCCTGAGCCGCCTGTGTGCAGGTCTGCGACTACGGCTGCCAGCGTACCCACGCCTGCCGCTTTGCCGCTCGCCCATCGCCACAGGGCTTGAAGGTGATATGTGACGTTGGATGAAGAATGACTTGCGCGATGACATGGATTAAAGTGAGGAAGAGTTGCGCAATTCGTCGACCTCACTCTCTCGCCTGAGTCCATCTGAGTCCAGTGGCAAGACAAGTCGAGACGATTGGAGACGAATACAGGTGCAGTGGATGACCAGGGCGCTCTACGTGCCTTGCCGTGCTCATTTCGTTCCACAACGCTTTGCAGGTAAACGCCGTCTTGCCCGTTAAATCAATGACTACTTATATGAATTAAATGAGATGCTCCCCACCAGGGACTGGGTGAAGCCGGGCCGGGTCAGCCAGACAGACAGACAAACAAGCAGACAGACAGACTGATAGATAGATATATCCCCTCCAGGGCCTGGGCGAAGCAGGGCCGGGTCAGATAGTATATATATATATATATATATATATATATATATATATATATATATATATATATATATATATATGTGTGTGTGCGTGTGTGTGTGTGTGTGTGTGTATTTGTTTTTTTTTTGCATACTGGCTCACATACCTTTCCGTAATAAACAAACGCAACGCAATCTGCATCCGACTCTCGCGTAGCTGTGTTTTGTACCTGGGTACACATTATTACGACCAGCGTCTTTAAACTCTTCGCCTGGGAGACCAGCATATATATATATATATATATATATATATATATATATATATATATATATATATATATATATATATATATATATATATATATATATATATATATATATATGCTGTCACATCTCCCACAGCTGTGTTTCGAACGCGGGTATTCGGGGTTACGAACTGAGTCCTCTTTGCCAATGAGCTGGCTTTAATAATGTAGATGATTAATAACAATTACTCAATATAACTCAGAATAATATTTTAGTATATGCAAACTACCAATCTCCGTGGCGAAGGAGTTGCAGACACGATTACTAATCCTGTATGCCCGGGTTCAAAACACAGCGGTGCTGGTTGTTTTTCGAAATAGGTATAGGTGCCAGTCATTCAGAAAGCAATGGCGAACTACTGACTATAAGATTTGCCTAGAAGTCACGAACAGCCAAAAATGCTGCGGTTGAATGCTACGTCCAGTGAAGGACATGCAACTAAAAAATATGCAGACTAAGTAACTCATGGTTTTGTTATTTACTTTTTCTAAAGTGCATGATTAGGCATTTTATAAAAGTTAAAAGTCACCATAAATCTTAAGGCTTAATGCATTATTCACAAGTTTTATTATTGCATGTCAGTCGTGGTGCACATTTAGCATTTGCAAAAATGTGCCATATTATTAAATTGGCTTTAGGAGGAAGGAGGAGGAGGAAGAATGAGAAGAAATAGGCGGAGCAGGAGTTGGAGTGCAGAAAGGAACAGTAGGAAGTGGGATTTTAAGGTTTTCATTTGAAATTTGCGTTTTAACGGTGGCCCTCAAAATAACAACACGAGTTATCCCCTTTAGCGAGAAAACACCCAAGAGCAGTTATCTGCCCTTAGCTTATGTGTTTTGGTCACACTTTTCCAAGGGGATTTAGACAATTTCCCTCTTTGCCCATATTACATGATAAACTGACCCACAAACATTAATATCTTAGCTTAGAATTGGCCCACAGACTTGAATAAGGTATCGTTGCATTTGTTTTATTTTTCCAAGTGGTATCCAAAAATGCAGCTTATATAATTAAAAAGCAATTTAGAAAATGTTCCTACTTTAGGATTTCGGTTAACGGTGCCCCAATTTCGTTAACGTTTGGAATGAATTTTTGGTAAAACTCACACAGAGACAAGAAAGACCTAACATCCTTTTTGGATTTAGGACTGGGGGTCGAGTCTGACCTTTTCAATATTCATTTCCTCCGGTACCAATTCCCCTGGGGTAATAGTATGTCCCAGAAATTCCAATGATTGATAGCCAATCATGCATTTGGCTGGGCGGGCGGTTAGCCCTTCCTCTTTCAATCCTGTGAAGATCTGATCCAAGGACTTCAGGTGATCATTCAAATTGTCAGACGCGATGAGAATATCATCCATAAACGAGATGAAAGAGGGATCCTTCAAATGTTCTAATAACTTTCTCATCATGCGAGTGAACACGTTGGGCGCATTGCTTAGCCCAAATAGCATTACCTTGAATTTGTAATGCCCGCTCGGAGTACTGAACGCGAGCAAGGGAAGAACCTCGGGCTTCACAGGGATCTGATAATATCCCCTGCTCAGATAGATTTTCGAAAAGTACTTTGCCTGATTTAGTCTGGCGAACAGTTGATTTGTGTTTGGTATCGGTTCAACTTGGAATTTGGTACAACTGTTTAACTCCTGTAATCAATACATAAGCGGTGCTCTCCGCAGGGCTTCCTCAACAAGACCACGCCGGAATTGTAAGTGGAAATCGAAGGAGTGATGATGTCATCTTCCAGAAGCTTGTGTATTTCAGTCTCCATGGCCTTCTCTTTTGAAAGGGGCACTGGATAGACTTTTTGGCGGACGGAGTCTTGGGTAGTCAGAGTCATATCAAACTAGACCAACCCTGTCCGTCCTGACCAGTCAGTAAGAATCTGCTTATGAGACTCCAGCAAGTGGTGATACGGTCTGTTTCTTTATCTGAAAGATCGGGACTTATCAGGATACCCCTATAAGTTTCCCGAAGGTGTAAAGGCTACTCCCTATCCGCGTCTTCGCCCGATTCAGTTTCCATCGCGACCGCCATAGTCATGAGTGGGAGAGACCAAAGAGAACACTGTCAGCAGTACAAAGTCATAAGTGGCACCAATCACTGTTTATTGTACAATTGCATCCATCAAACACTGTATTAAATATCATAGTATCTATCAAACTCAACACTCTTCTTTAGTATAATAGTATCCATAACACTCACCATTGTCTACAGTATAATAGTAGCAAGGGCAGGCATCAATGTCTACAGGATAATTGTATCCATGACATTCGTCACTGTCGACAGTATAATAGTATCCATGACACTCATTACTGTCTACAATATAATAGTATCCATGACACATATCAATGTCTACAGTATAACAGTATCCATCCATCCATCATGTGCCATGTCGGTAAGCGTGGGCGGTCATGTTCTGCCATCTCACTCGATCACCAGAGTCATGGATCAGATCCGTGTTTCTGTCTCGACCATGCCACAAGGCCACGCCATCCAGGTACTTGCTTCTAGGTCTTCCCCTTGGTCTGTTCCCCTCGATCTTACCAGTTGTCACCAAATTCTTCAATCCATTTCTTCTCATAACATACCCAAAAAATTTTGACTGTCTACGTCTAATTTCTCTAATCAATTTACGATCTTCATTTGT